>LQRL01100373.1:7343-18898 GCA_001703475.1 Hydroides elegans
CTTTTAGTAAAAACTGACCATCCTGCATATACGCATTGTTGAAGTTCACGGGGGATCCAAGGTCACTGACCTTCTAGTTTTCACCAAAAATTTTCATACACCCTTTTTTTCCGTCACTTTAGTAAACTTTATGAATTTTAAGCAACCGGAAGTCGGGGGTGTGCGATTATTAGAGACAAAAAGGGTAAATCTCGCTAGGGGTGTGCGATTATTGGAGAGTGTGCGATTATTAGAGAGAATACGGTAAGTATTATGTGAGCGCTTACAAGACTAGTCCATACGCCCCTTAACATCACCTAAGACCCACCGCTTTCAAACTACCGCTCGTAGAGCAAGATATCATTGTAACTAACCTCTTCATTTTCTAGGAGTTCGACTATGCATGCCAGGCAATGCGTGGGTAGGTGTGGATGTGGAATGAGCCACCGTTCGTCGTGCTGCCAATGACTCTCTGCACACAAAGTGCTCCATTCCGACTCCGATGCCATCATTCAGTGTCTATAATTCATGAAAAAAATATTAAGCTTGTAATGGACGTAAAGACGCACTGACACCCAAAATCTCCAGACTTGTGGACTGGGGTTAAGAAAGTGAGAGATTTCCCGCGACTGTATATGATTCTGATATTATCGCCCACGAGCAGTTTATTTCAATATACCTTTGGAGATTTACCTCCTTATTTGAGCTAATTCGTATACCTTGAATGCTGTTTTATGTATTCGAATCATAAATTGTTCCTTTTTTGTTTTCCAGGTAGAAACAACAGGGTTTTCTTTTTTTCACAAAAAAAGTAACCAAAGTATCAGCATGTATTTATAGCGATAAGCCTGTGGATTTTGTGCATAAATGTTATGACGATAACTTTGGTACTTCCGTTGTAAACAAGAAGCCAAGCCGCGTCCATGTTTGAAGAGTAATAAAGTTTTATCATTATTATAATCTACAGCCTGTGTCATCTCTTTGTCTTCCGACTACACCTTGCCTACTCCGTAAACTTCTACAAAGCCCTCAAACAGTGACGATCACAAATAACGGAAATAATAAATAACTGTTTTGAATAAACATTCAAATCATTTAAAGATATTTTATCTAGGACAAATGTATCAGAATGGTTTGAAACATATATATACGAGTATATATCCTCTTGATATAAACATGATATTATTAAGCACTTTGAAAAGTCGTGAATGTGTCATCTTATTATCAGATCTACATTGCGGGAATTACGGAAATATGGAATGATATTTCGCCTTGCCTTGTGTTTGACTTCAAAGTACATTTTAATTTTACATTATTAAAAAAATACATTTTTTATATTGTAAGATATAGGTGTATGTTTCAAAATGTATTACGACACATAAGCGGTCCAAAATTTAGGAGGAGTCATTCTGGCTATTGATAGTGATCATACAACATAAAATATTAGATCCAGAAAACCATATGTTATGAACTTTATGATCCGATTTGAACATATCTTCTTATTGATAAATTAAAAATATATATATTTCATTTTGAATATATAAATCTGAATTGACTTTTAATGGCATGGTTTTGTGAATATCATGTTCACAGTAAAATAATATCGATATCGATTATTGGTTTGTTATCGTACTCTAGTGCTATTATAATTACAGAAAGTACTCGTCAAGTTGGAAGTGTTAGTGGTAAATCTAGCATTTTGTACACATCTTCCTTTTATCGAGGTAATATTTCATATTGATATAATATAATCACAGTCTAGGAAGTGTTACTAGTAAACCTATGTATAAATGTCCCCTTGAAAATATGTTATATGCATCACATTGGTCAAGCATTAATATCGCTGCATAATTGCATAGGCTGTGGCCACACAGAGCAAACCAACCATTTAACCAAGCTTCAAACCACTAAAGGTCGTGACGGCATCTTATATTTTAGCGTATTAAGTATTTTGTTTATTCCGTAACAATGAAGCATCGGTGATTCAATTGCGCTTGTCATGATAATCGAAATAGCCATTTATTACGTCATAATATTTGTAAAATACGAGTCCCTTTTGCTTCATTTTCTAAATCAAATCCTATCTGTATAAAATTATGATACATAATTTGAATTAAATATTAGTTATTGCCGTCTCGCCCTTAAGTGGTTTAGTGCTTGGTTTGAAGGTTGGTTTACTCCGTGTGGCCACAGCCATAATAAACCTGAACTCATTTCTGTGTGAATGATTGCTGATATCCAAGAAACTGTTTATATTATAAGTTTTTTTTTCTTTAAATAGAAATAACTGATGTATATACCTTTTATATGAGGCATTTTTTTCTAATTAAGAAATCCGGTTCAATGAAAAATATATGTACAAACATAAGTACAGTGAAATAGCGTTTAATGATTTCATAAGTTCCCCTATATTTTCAAGAGATTGGTTTACAGTAATAAAAATCGAACATAGCTTTGACTTTGCTAAAAACAGATATGGCTTTCTAAAAGCGCGACATTAACAGAATACACGTTTAAGTTATGCAATTTGAAAAATTATCATTTCATTTACATTTTGGTGGTTTTCTTTGAATGACAACAATGCTTGAAAAAGTCAAATTTACAGATTTACTTTTATGTATGCATTTCACTGTTTTCAGATGAAAATAATTAGAAATAGAATGAAGTTAGTATATATCATTTCTTTATAGATTCAATATAAAGTCTATTGAATATATACTGTATGATATGCAAAACTCATATTTGTTGATACACTTTTTTGTAGCTGACGATAGACAAAAGACATATTATGGCTGTTTACAACAGATCCTTTTATCATTTTTCGTGTTAGATCATCATTTGTTGTGTACTTTATCGCAGTTTTTTGTATTCAACTTTTAAATGACACGATTCACTATCAATTTCTTTTTATTTTGGATATGAATAAATATATGCCATTCAAAATTATAATGATTTTATCAGAGCATTGCATATTTAAGATTTACCGTCATCAGTAACAACATCTGTTTGAAAATATGATTTTCTATCGACCATAAAGTGTCAAAATATATTGAAAGGCCTGAACATAGTTGTATGGTTACTTTACGAACATATATTTTTTTTCATTTGAATTTTATCTTTTGTTAAAGAAACTACATAGACGTATATAATTGATAAAGTATATATGCTAATTTAGGAAACCAATAGACCTATTTCAGTATACAGTTAAACATGTTAAAATCTCAATTTTTAAACAGATTTAATGAATAAATGGCAAACAAACATGCACCGTTAAATAGTTTGTCAACAAAACTTGGGGTCTTATGGCCGATAGTTATATTTGAGCATATCATCTGGTTCATTAATATAAAACTCTGAATATTGTACAGGCTATGGGCGCACGCATTTATCTTAAATATGAAACCAAGAAAGACATTTGGAAAATGTTTGAGATACATTTGATTTTAAATAAACTAAACATAGAGCTATCTTAAAAGGTTTCTTTTGGATTCTTGTTGATATATTTTTCAAATCATATTGCTATTCATTCGATTCCTAACGATTATTTATTAACCATAGCCAGAGAACAATTTCAAGACTGCATTTTTAAAAAAAAGGCTGTAGATATTTTTATAACTTTGTTTTTAATGCACTTTAAAACTATGAAGCCTGAATTGAAATCACACTTGAGTTTATACTTTGATATTTAAAGAAGGTAGGGTTATATCAACGGAACTACCTTCTTAAACATAAAGGCACATATATTTTTCCTTTTTCCTTTACGCATTCTGCCTTGATTCGCAATATTTTCGGTATGTAGGATCAAGCCCGATTATACTATTCGATGATGATTTCGAGATAGTGTAGGCTCCAAATAGCTACGTAATATGTCAGTTGGTCATGTAATAGATATAAGATACGGGTATTCGGAAACAAGCCGATCGTAATACCCGGCGAACGCTTCGTTACTATTTGTCTATGTGGACATCAGCTCTCTGGTGGATATTCTTAGCGTGTTTGTGTTAAGGCCATTTTATGCTCACATCTCAAAATGAAAATGAATGGTGAAGAAGAAAAAATGATGCTTTCCTAACAGTTTTGTATGAAAAATTAGCCTAATAAAAACATCATTTCAAAAAGGAATCGCTTGAACTGATTGAATATGCCACTGGCAAAAAAAGATTAAAGAAGATTTTACAGAACACTTGAAATCCCGCAAAATTTGTGGCAGAGAGATATCTCAAGCATCAGGTGGGGAAAACCACGTTCGTATAGATACCGAATACTTCCAGTCTTCCTGTAAAGAAGCGCAAGGACAAGAAGAGCTCCACCGCAATCTAATATTGAGCTCAGCTGCGGCTAAAGATCACAAATCTCCGGTAAAAGTGGTCGACTATCAAGGAGAGTTTACGGTGATAAGAGACTCCTAATGTAAACTTAAGTTACCAGTTTGAAATTTATCCCCAAACCCTTCCGGTTTAAGCAAAGAGGACAGGAATGTTTATGCTTTATTGCGCACAAGTGCGTCATATGGGGAAACAAACCTAAAATTGGTCAGTTTGTTGCAACATGGTGATTATTCCGTAAACAATGTCATTGCGGACCTGCAACGGCGTAGTCAACGCCGCTCACGTGAAACTGCTGAAAGAAGGGCATTCTACGCTCCTCGCACAAGGACGATTCAGTAAAGATATGGCGTCCATGTTCAGACCTTTGCAAGGAAGGCAATTCATTTACACATGATCAGCTCGAAACGCTCCAGGTAGCTGCTTACCTGACTCAACACCGAAGATAGTCAGGCCCGTAGAAGGGGAAATTCTCGGGGCTGATCTCGTTTTGTCCGCGGACGAGGTGGATATAATCGGGACTTCTACTTTTGCGTTATTCAAAAGGACTCAACACCGCAGATTCCGCCTAACAACAATATGTAAACTGTAAGTGTGTTCGGGATGTTATTTCGGTTATGGTTTTCAAGTCGGGTGCATTAAATTGGAAATACGAAAAGTGGCACAAAATGGCACTACGGTTCTAGAATGGATATAATATGGCGTCCATATTCCGTTTGCTCGTGTTCCGAATAAGTTTGAAATAAACAATAACGTTTCTGGAAAATATAAGTCGTTTATTGATTGTGAAATTAATTACCTTCAGGGCGATATCAGAGATTAGTGAAAGGCCGCACTGTGTTTCGCCTATTAAATGTATCCCAAAGAAGAACGGTAAACTTAGAATTATTGTAGATTTGCCTTTTCTGAACGAGAATTGTGGTTAGCCTAGGTTTACTTATGAAAATATTGAAACTGTATGTGCACATTTCACAACATGAACAACAGCGAATTCATCTTATCTTTTAACCAAATTAGGTCTCAAACTGTCTGTACTGTGAATCTCATTTATTTCGCGTTTGCTGTAGTAAGTAGTTAGTTAAAATGTAATATGTAAAGCTTTAGACCATCATATAAATGGTATTTTTTTATGATAAATTATTTTGTCGCCAATAAATTTGTTTTGGCGGAATTTCATATTATTTTACTTGTTTATGCTTCCATGGTATATATTTGTAAATATTTGGACCTTACCAAGCCAATTTTTTATTTAAGAAGCTAGTTCGGACGCATTGTGTATATAACTGTATGATTGTATACATCCATTCACTGATGGTATGTTCCCAACTCGTCTTTATAACCTTTGGTTGAATAAATAAAACGACACGATAACATTGTTTCCCTACAAACAATTTCTATTTACTTAGAATTCTGGTTCAAAAATCCTTGCAACTTATTGAAATACTTGTGAAAAGTCAAGAAAACAATACCACAAGATATTCGCTTGCAGAAATTTAAAGGTTAACACTTTATAATACTCTGTCCGAATATTTGATACACGCTGTCCGAATATTTGATGCACCTGATTTTGATAGTGATAATTTTTGGGGGCCAATTGCTCAGTAACTATGCTGTAGATTCAACTGATATTTCTCAATTGAATAGTTAAATGGTAAATGTAAGAATGAATCAGGATGTCCTGTGAATACAGCTTACCATTCAAGAGGCACCCACGGCCCAACTCAAAAGTGACCGGATTTTGTCCGAATATTCGATGAATACGTCTAATGTTAAAATGGAAATGAAACGAATAAATAATGTAGAATAACAATATGATTCATTCGATGGGTAAATTAACTTATCAATTTGTAAATTTATGTGAGCTTAAACGCATTTAAAATTTTATAATAATGAATAAGAACTAAATATGCTTTCTGACATTGGTTCATATTTCAACTCGTACCAAAATCTATTAGCTCGAAATAAATTTGCTCGTTTTACCTTTAGCTTTTCATGATTAATTCCTATTATATTGCTATCACGGGTCATAAATTAAGAATCCGGATCATGCTATTCTGTCATTAATTGGGATTTTGGTTTAAATATGAGAGGTAATTATTTCATGGCAGATTTCTTTAAAAAAATATGAATGCTTTTGTGGTAGAACTTTATAGTGATAAGGCCATCATGCAAAAATACATGGGTATTTAATATTTATTTGCCTTTAGATTTATGTATACTAATTGCTATTATTTGATATCCCACATCACTGTTATTGATTATTGCAATTACGTAATTACATAATTATAACCTAATTTTCCTTATTATACACTTTATCAAAATAATTTGCTGTCGTTTTTAGTGAATCTGAAGCCCCTCGTTTGCGTCTACTAACATTAAAGTGGGCAAACTAACATAAAAGTAATAACAATCAAGAAGAACGTATTTTTGAATTCCTGTAGGCACTTGTTTTGACGTTCACTTAAATTGCTGTACATTAATATCGTTTTATTGTTATTTATATTTTGCATATTGTATTCGATTATTCTTATGATGCTTACTCTAGGGTCACGTTTGTAAATATCTCGGTCTTGTCATCGAAACATGATATTTCTACACAGATGAAGGTGCCGATGCATCTAGGTGTTAAGTATAGATTTGGCGTTTTGAGTAAAAACGGCATTGGTTATTTTTGAAAGGGTGATTACTGTAAGGATCGACAAGACTGCCTAGCCGATGATATTATACTGATAGCATTGATTTCGTAGCATTATTCAAATATATAGCATGGCTCTATAGCCATGTAATGCTTTGTGTTATATTTTTGGGCGAAACATATTAAGTCGACTCAACGCATTTTAACACGGAGCCGTCCAGATGTATATATGAAACGTGTGGGTCAAGATCTCGTCACATTCCATCAAAATGCTCATCACTTACAAACCCTTTCATTGAATAATGAATCGAATAATTAACTGCGGCGGAATGGAAGTCATAATAAGAGAGAAAATGAACCTACATATGAACAGCTTTTGACATAAATGGGTCGCAGGGCACTTAGCGATGTGACAAGGGTGATATTTATGGCTCTGGATGCTTCGAGATCCCTATTCAAACTTTTTCAAAGAAGTATATATTTATATTAGAACGAATTTGTTCGACGGTATTTCATATTATAACGCCAGGCCGCGTTCCCGTATACCGACAATTAATATGCCGCTGGCTACATCAATTACGCGCTTAAAACTTCAATTCACAATTTTTACAAAAACATAGCAATTTATCCCTCTTGGATAAAATGAGAAATTCCATGCATGTTTTTGCGTAAACGCGGCCTTTGCTTATTAATGTGTATACACGATATATGTTTTTGGTCACCATACATCCGCAATATCTATTCGTATTTTTTAAGTACATTGTTCGCAGAAACGACATCGACAACTGCTCACGCCTCGGCAAATACCAATGTTTATGCGACGATTAACGTTTATTGGTAAAACCGGATCTATTGCAATGATGGATGCCCTTCAGTGATCGATCGTGATGTTGCATTTAGGTTTTTCAAAAGTGAGTGTAGAGTTCTCATAATGTCTATGATGAATATAAAAAAATAGACAATATTGTTTTGTGACAGTTTATACGCATTGTTTGTTGTTGTTTAATTACATCTATTGTTGTAAATAAGTAACTAGGGTAATAGTTAAATTCGAGGCATGTCTATAATATTTAGGACATAACAAAGTGTAAGTTAAGAAGAGGATAAATGAATAAATGTGATAGATTTGAACTGTTTCAAGCGATACTGATTCTTATGTGATATCAAATATATGAAATTTGCGATTCCGTTTGATTTATCAGAAATACCAATTGGATATTCCACCGGTTTTATTTATACAAAATATCATTATGTAAACAATTATTTCAATATATAATCATAATCTAATCATATGTGAAATTTCGGAATTTGAGAAAAGAGGCAAGTCATGTGACATTTTGCAATTCCCGGTAAAATCCATAAGGGGTGTAGGGGAGGGGGTTGAACGGAACCTACATGTCATTGGGTCGCTACACGCACACCCATTCAATTGACTCTCCCGCGCCGAATCGCAGTCATTTCTCCTTGCTAGCTGTAAAAGACATGGTCTGGAAAAAAGCATGAAGGTGCCAAAGGTATTTCTCGTCTGATGCGATCAAATAATGCCGGAAGGACCATCGGGAGTAAAAGCCTTAGGAGTTAAAAAAAGATTTTGTTATTAAACTGATTATTTTAAGGATTGATAAAAATATTATATAAAAAAAAACTCGTCATGTTGGGATGCTTGAACATTTATTTGATTTTTATCATTATTATCATGGTCGTTTGAATACAACGATAATCTACATGTGGATAAAACGAGCACAAAAATCAATGTTTGTTATCTTAAGCATTAAAATGGATTCGTAATTTGAGCAAATCAAGGTAAGTATAAATTACACGGCTTTTATTCGAGAAAGGATGTGCAATAAGAGCGAAATTACATGTCTCGCTTAAAATAAATCCAATTGAAATGGGAACAGAAATTCATTCATGGTAGTATTTTTTTGAGCGATATCTCAATTTCTTTATGCTGTTTTTCCCTTTTTCTAACGCGAAAGGCTTCGGTTGGAAAGAAGTCTTTGCAAGTGTGCAAGAAGTGATCGGTTAAATCTGGTCGCTAACTTTAGTAACTTATTTCAACTGAAAGGAATCGCGAAATTTCCATTCAAAATGAAACTCAATTTTTACTTTTCAAAATACCTTATCAGGAGTACCCAACGATTTATTCGATGAAATATTTATTCTGCTGGACAATCTTCCTTGCTGGCATTTTTACAGAATAGAATATATATGAACATGATCATTTTGTTTTATTTCGAGAAATCATATCCAAAGATTGACTTTTGTACACGAAAAATACTGTGTAATGACCAAATTAGTGTTTAAACATGACAATATACTCATTTTAGGAACTTTCAGATGGGCATGGAACATTGAAGAGTATCTATTCTTGCTGGCAACATTTTGCTGGCAACGATTTTCAGGCTTTCCTAGCTGACCAACAAAAAAGTTTTAACTTTAAGAAATTATATTTCACCACTTTCAGCTGCAAATGAGTTCGTTTCATACCAAAATGAGTCAATTTAACCCAACTTCTAAAAATCGTTCGTTGGGTAGTCCTGTCCTGTTTTATATGAATGATACTAATATTGAATATTTTAAATGTGTAGAATTCTATAAGTATGCGTCAATATAAACAACAGAAAAACAAAAGATTGTTAGTCTATCCCAAATTCTGGTAGATGCCTCTTAGTATATACCATCAGAAATGACAATTGAATGGCAATTGAATCAGTGTGATTGACAGCTGGCATTAAAACGTTCTCAGTACTGTTATTTGCTTACATCCATTCTCGTAGTCAATATTCAATCACATCTCTTTGATTGCATCGAGATGCCTATGTTGTTTTTTTTTTTATATGATATGTTGAATCAAATTCTAAAATATTAGAGGAAACACATTTCTCATGTAATTGAAACGTTCTCCTTTAGCAAAATTTTGGCTCAAATTCAGCAAGAGTCATTTCGATTTTAAATAGATCATCATACAAAATATTATTTTGATTCCATTATTTTGAATACGGTTAAAACAAATCAGAAGCTGTTCTTTCAATATTTTAATGCTGTAATTTTTCGTACGCCTATTTTTAAATAAACACTATATTTTATAACATACTTTCTGTTACAAAGTCATATATACTGTGACGGTAACTCATTCGGTGTTAGTTTGGAATGCATATTTTGATATTTTGAATTAGCATTGCATATTGTTGATATCGTTTTTAAGTTTTATGAAATGAAAAAAAAAAGAGAAATCGAGGAACTTTAATGTTATGGTTAAGTGTCCTGGAACATTGGAATATTTTTTCAAGCTTTTTCCGCTAATAAATCGTTTTGTGCAATGCATCCTTATAGGAAGCTCGACAACGCAAGCTGTATTTCGAATAGAGGTTTCGAGTCTCTCATAAGGTCGGAGCGAGTATTGATAATCAACTTTAATGAAAATGGGCAGAAATAAAAAAATACGCTTCTCCACTTAGACAAGCCTATTACATGAATAAAAAATACACAAAAACCAACCATCCCCAAAACCCATTTCCAAGCTAAACCAAATAAATTATACTCAGTTGCATTGAGTATTTATGGACCCTATGCATTTCCCATTAAATGCCAAAACAAGAATGGTTATGCTATCTTTGTTTGATGTTTTACAGAGAGCAATTACATTTACAACATCCATCTTACCATTGACTTTAACGGCTAGCTAGAGAAGAATTTATGACTCGAGATAAACGCCTTTTGCCATAAGGTTGGCTGCCTTTTATTTTTTACTTAAAATAGACAAGATGACTCGATGTACTCATATAAAAAATGGAATTATGTGTAGGGGGGTTTATATAATTATTTTTCATTTTATTTTATCTCATCCTTTTTGCGATAGTTTCTCATGCGATGCGTGCAGGAATTCGCGAGTTTTGTTAATTAGGTTTGGTTTTCCAGGAATAATTTATCTTTATCAAGTAAATGTGTTTGATTTTCACGTGTTTGAAATATCTTTAAGTAAACGTGTTTTAATTTTCACGTGCTTGAAATGTTGATATATGTTACAACTACACGGTAGGATTTGAAATACGGAGCAGTAGGACTTGCTTTAGACATGCTAAGGCGAGGAGCAAACGTAGTGGGAGATACTTGAAATTTCTGCAAAAAAAGTATATATTTAACACGAAATACCGTGTTACTAAAAAGGAAGTGAAGTTGAATTATACTTCCATCACGCAATTATTTATACGCATACAATAACGGACTTTGATATCGTTACTTTTAGTGTCATAAGTATGCCAACAGAAATTGGGAATTCATTGGGACCAACAGAACAATACTCAAGATGAGCATTATCCACAATCTTAACTCGTAGAAAGAATGTGTTTATTCTAAAGTCTTATGATATTCTACTAAGAAATCCTCCCAAGTATCGTGCTTTATCCCTCGGATGAAGAATCCTTTTCGCATTTTTGGTTTTCTATCAGATAAATCAAAAGACAAAACTAAAACACTGTAGGTAGCGTGATAATCCCGGGATAATCTCGGGTGTCTGTGTCCCGCTTGGTGCGCATAGCCACACCGGAAGTCTTCCTTGCTTTTCGCGAAACACAAAGCAGCAGACGTGTTTTTGTTGGATTTTTGAAAAAGTG
>LQRL01100377.1:5648-18571 GCA_001703475.1 Hydroides elegans
TGATAGCATCATCGTAATTCATTTGAGATTTTCCTGTAAGAGGATAGTGAGTAAACAAAGCCATTTATTAACTACATTACTACGCTTAATATCGCGGCCATACAAAGCCCGCGAATTTGCGTAAACAGTTATTGACGTCTGCATCAGTGGGTGGTTGAGATACAAACACATGTCATGAGCCTTTATCATCACAATGTCTCATTAAATCATTTCTCTATCATCTGGTTATCCTCTTATGCTTGATATAAACTATTTTGAGACCAGTCCTTTGACGAAATCAGGTATTTTGCAACCTCCCTCGCATTCGTCAACTGGTCCGTAAGATTTACAGGATGAATTAGAAATTTGAAAAAAAACTTTATATTAATTTGATAGATTCTTACAGTCTACCTGTTAGAATATACCGGTATCATTAGGGCCTGGTCACATTGGAAGGTTTTCTTGATTTTTTCCCCAACAAACTTGTCTTCCATTGTAGCAATGTATTCCTTATAGTAAAATCAAAAAGGAACCTAACCGCTCAATGATTTTGAGAGGAGTTTAAAAACAATAAAAAGTTTACAGTTCAAAGTAGAGTATTAACATGGAAAATTCAAACATATACATCAGGCGCGGATCCAGAAAATATTGAACCTGGGGCGCAACTATATAAATTATCAGGCTGAACAGGGGACGCAAATTTATTTTTTTGTCTTACATATAAGGGCGAACAGGGGGGCGTGCGCCGGATGTTTTATATTGTAAATCCGCGCCTGTACATGTATTTAACACTATTATTGTTTATAACAAGGTATAGATAATCCAGCGTATTACCTAAAATCATCCTTTTCCGTAACGTCATTAAAATGCAATTTCCAAATAAAACCGGAAATTGGCATCATTAAGTAACACCCACATTCACACACTCTCGGGATATGAGTAAAGACATTTGTTTCTTTATTACTACTCAAATGTATCAGAGAGTAGGAGTCACTATCATCCTATAATTGTCCTTATTGTAAGATCAACGTCAATGTTGGTTTATTTTGCGTGTGCCATTATGCTCGTTAATTTCATTGTTTGACTTTGCGTTTTGCTCAATTTGATGGAAGAGGTGAGAGAATTTGTCAGAGAATATATAGTTAGATTAGATATAAGAAGTAATTGACCATATTGAAGAGTAACTCACGAGCTGTTCCTCACAAAAAGTGTTCCCAAGCATATCCCAGTTGGCTGGAGATTTTGAGAAAAAAATTCTAGCTTGGAGATTTGAGCAATTTGAGGAACACCTTTTTTGATAGTTTCTTTATTTTGTGATAATTAATTAGAATAGTTCATTGCAATTGTAATTGTATGCCATTGACTTATTGGCTTATAAAACGTTATTTTCAAATTCCTTCTGGCAGATTCCTTGAAAAGCAACAAAATAATTCAACTTAGAGATTATTCAAGAGGTTTACATTAAGACACACATTGGGAAAAAATAGCCATTTCAAACAAATATGGCCAGACCCAAAGAATTTAAAACGTAATATTGAGTGACAATATAGATGTTAAAAATTGCTATTTCAAGAATAGTGCTTCAAGTTGGTAATTCAATTAAATATATCTATGGACAATTATCCAAACCTTCCTTAAGCGGAATTAACACTATAATCAGTTTATCAATTTGAAATTGTAAACTAGTTTCATATAGCTATAATTATGTTTGGTTGGTCATCAGTGGCGTGTTGTTCTTGTTGGGCACACTGGAGATTTCACAGTTTTTTAAAAAAAATTTCGGTCATACCCGCTAAACAAAACATACATGTATGCGCTACGCCCCCTGATTTTTTTTGGGTTAGGACACTTCCGCCCCTACCACTTCGGGCTCTACCACTTCGGCCCCTTCGGCCCCTTTTCGAAAAGACACTTCGGCCCCTCGTCAAAACACTTCGGCCCCTCGTGAAAATACACTTCAACCCCTAGCAAAAGACACTTCGGCCCCTCGCAAAAGACGCTTCGACCCCTCCTAAAACACTTCGACCCCTACTACTTCGGTCGCTACCACTTCGGCCCCTTGAAAAAATATACATTTAAACTCATCAAATTAAATACTATTTCTTTAAGAAATGATCAAGAGAAAAATAAAATTTGTGAAAACAAAGACATTCGATTTTGAACTTGTTTTTTTTTTCTGCTCATGGATACCTCAATATATTCTATATACTTCTTTACCAATGTCGTTTCACTACATGCATATCAAAACAAGTTATTCTCATTTTGATGAAAATAACAAACAATTCCATTAAATATCAAATGTGGGAAACATGTTTTACTGTTTTATTAAGACTCTTCAAAAATAGAGACCATGAGTTGGAATAAGTTGGAATACGATTATGGTGAGCTTAAATTGTGCATAATTCATTTAAAATTTATATTTTATGGTATGAGACTGATTGAAATAATGTTTTATTATCAAAGTATACGAAGGGGGGTGGGTCAAAGTGGTAGGTGTCAACAATTAGGGGCCGAAGTGTATTTTACGAGGGGCCGAAGTGTCTTTTGAAAGGGTGCGAAGTGTCTCCTGCTAGGAGCCGAAGTGTCTTTTTATGAGGGGCCGAAGTGTCTTGACGAGGGACCGAAGCGTCTTTTTCAAATAGGGCCGAAGTATCCAATCGGGGCCGAAGTGGTAGGGGCCGAAGTGGTAGGGGCCGAAGTGTCCAAAATTCGATTAAAAAAAAAAACAAATCATATCGCTTCCTCGCGCGTCAGACAACATATGCGACGTTAAGGCACTGCTAACGTGTTTTTGATGGATGTCATTAAAACGTTTTATTGCATCTTATGTCATTGTTCATATTTTACTTGGCTTTTGTATCAAATGCATTCGAGAACTGACTTAATACGCAATAAATTGCACATTGTGACATTATAAATAACAAACACGATTGTTTTTGTTGCACGTTACAAGACCATATATGATATGACCATAAACAAAACTCTGTCCATGTTCTTACGTGACATCACTCAGGATAATACGCAATAGAGCCATCTGAATGTGATCAATTGCAGTTAACTCTCTGAGTATCAACCATCTGATCTTAGAGACGCAATTTGGCTTAATGCTATTTTATGCATGTTACATACAAATGCCCACTGAATCGGAACTTGAAAACAACAATAATAGTCTATCTTGACTTTTTGGACCAAAGCTCATTGGCTTATTAATGCTCTCTCTTGAGCAGGAAGCAAAATACCAAAAAGGCACAATATCGTAGGATGCACGCATTGATCATTAGCAGCTGATGAATTTGGGATGTAAACAATTTCTTTTGTATGGAGTAAACTTTTCATATAGAGTGTTATTATATATAGATATCTTCGGATATAAGCATTGATAGATTTAAAAATACTGAATGCTAAATTATTTTAGATAGATGAACTGTGATTTAATCTATAAAGTGGATATAAACAACTGTATGAACTGCATTTGTATTCGTTATTATTCAGCGATAAATGTGAATAGTCAATACTGCAACCGGTAAGCAACTTGCTTTTATTTACTTTTTTTTTCAAAATAAATATTAACTTATTCATAATTTAATGGATACTTTGAAGATGTTAATCATGATATATTTCTATAGGCATTCTATCCATTGATTAGTTCATACTTTTTTCTACATACAATTTTGTATGTAGAAAATGTAGCTCTACTAAACTATGTTTAGAATATTACATGATTAATTTATAGAACTTGCATAACTACATACTGCTCTAGCATTAAATAAGAGGATATTACATTTGTTATTAGATTATCATTGAGGTTGTATTCATACATGTATTTTATTTATGGTGTTTAAAGTCTATATTTTAAGCAATTACATGTACATGTTAATTCAATCGATACAGAAGGCGTAAACATTTAATAAGAAACGGGTGTTGTAAATGTAAAAGTCATTTGTAATTGTTATTTTTTTTTCCACGCCCCTCATGATTATCTACCCGCGCCCGTACGCGTTTTGGCCCATAATCAAATTATTTTTGTTGACGCCCGTAACACCCACAATCATGGAAATCAAATCTACCGAGGCTGTCACTTAATGATTTATCCATTATCCAACTATAAAATGAAATCGTTGCAAAACAGTTATCTTATACCATCAGGCATTAAGGATTGATCGTTTACATTATTTCAATATGATAATCAATAAAATGCCGATTTAGCATTATCGATAAATGTTTGAATTACTATGCAACGCTTTGGCAGATGCACGTGCATTTAGAGTTAATAATTTATATATCAAAATAAATTAATACTTTACTACCCTTAATAAGATTTTTGGGGTCGACCATCTAAGCCCCAGTGACTCAGGACCGTTTGACTTTAGCATTTTCAAACGGTGAATTTGATTCAATCTTCACTAAGTAACCTGGTATCATATTATGTTGAACATAAGCTTAATTCACATGACTCAAATAGGACGATTTAAACCAAGATTTATGTGAAAAAGAAATTAACAAAAGTCAACAAGATTGTATTCTGTAAAATAGTTTCATTTATTTTGAATATACATGTAAATGCCACCATTAAGTCATGTGAACTATACTTGTCACAGGTGCTGGCATTTGCGATGGAGTAGGATGAACTAATTACCTTATCTTATTACTATAATAATGCACTTGTCTATATAAATAAATAAGCAAAGCAAAAACACATATGGAGACACAAGTACAATGTAAATGTAAAATAATATTTTTTTCTGTAACTGCATATAAACATTTACCATAAGCCATTTACCATTACAAACGTTATAGCATGTTATTAAATAGTGTATTGCCTGAATTATGTCAGAGTCACCTGTTGACAGACAAGTGGAAAATATACAGGTAGTATACAAATAAAAAAATAACATATGATAGTGCATCCCATATGTGTATCTATATGAATGAATGGACAGTGAAATTGCATCACTGACTGAACATAAGGTAACACAGTAACTTTCAGCAGATGGCATGATTTTAACTGTTTCAATATTATTATCTGCAATCTTTTCGTTTACGAAAATATGCAGATATTGCAATCAACCGATAAAATTCAATTTGTTCCCTTGCATCGATTTTCTATATATTACAAATCATAACACACCCTTATATGTAAACATTAATATATAAGAGCTATCGAACGTGGAACATATGATATTTTGATCACGATTTTATAAATGATATAGAAGCTATTTACCTTTTAAGACACCCACCCCTAAATTTAAATGACATTTTTCTGCGCCTTGCTGAAACCACTGAACGGGATCTCTGGCCCCTAATTGGCTCATTTACAGGGGTGTGTCACTTATACTGCACACGTCATTGACGTCATCAATCAAGGCTCGCTATATTAAAGCACTATGACACATAATCGATACTCATCGTGCCCACTGCCCAGTACCTTACTTCGTGTTAAAGCCAATTATTGTAACCTTATGTTTTAATGGCCCAAATTTGTATTTGACCAGAAGGATACTCGAGCGTTTTAGGTATAGGGCTCTTACAGGACAGCTCACGATCCACCATTTGAAAAACGTTAATTTTTTTTTCGATGTTAGGAACCCATATAGAAATCTAGACTTCCTGGCGTGAAAGCATTTATGAGAGAGAAGTGTTAGGGTGCTTCTTATTTTACCTCCACCACTTTCAGTACAACTATTTGGTCAGAGCGGCAGGCTCACGTCCTGATTATGTCATCGCTAAGTGTAAAATGCATCCTAACATGCACATCCCCAGCTAGGTAACGCAACTTGCTTGAAATATCCCGCGAGCATTTCGATGACCATAGCGCGCGTCTTAGTGAGATTAAAGGGATATCAAAGGAGCGGCATCTTTCCCACTGTCTGGCTCTAAACACAGCGGGATAAGTTTTGACAAGAGGAGGGTGGGTTATTTTGAATCAATATTTAAGCGGCTTTAACATATAATTATTTTATGAAACTTATATGATGAGAAACTAGAAGGACTGAGCTAACGAATGGTTATTTTATATTTTTTGTATCTTTAAAAACGCCTTAGTTATCCCAAGTTAAAACACGACATATTTTGGCAAAATTGCATATGAATACATAGCGCATAAAAAGAGGAGCTGTGTTGTTGGGCGTCTGTTATGTAATCACAACTGGTTAAGATGGCCGATAAAATCGGCCATTGAATATGACATCTATATTGTGACTCAATTATTTGATAAAGCTTAAACAAAGTAGTTATGTTTATTCTGCCTTTATATTGACATTTTTCTAGATCTAATCAAAGATTGGGCATTAAATGGGATCTTGTTCCATTGGTTATCGAGAAAAACTACATGTTATTAAAATTATGAAACATTATATTCAAATTTAGGAAAGAAAAGGATTGCAGATAATTGTGCTTTTTTAGAAGCACACCATCTATCTAGTTGTGAATGCAATTGTTGAAACTTTGACAATTCACCTTATTCCTCGAATATGTATTGGTAACAGTCACATATGTTTAAAACATTTTTCTTTCTCTTGCATGATGAGAATATTGAATAAATTTCAAGCCAGTCAGTGTCTCATATGCAAATAAATCAATGGCTACAAAAGGCATTTGAGTATGAATCAATAGCTGGAAACTCTGTCATAGCTATAATTGAGCCTTTTGATATATGTTTAATATGTGGCTCGCGCAATAATTTCATAATAATGTTGAGCTCAGTAAATGTAGAATTCGATATATTTCTTTTAAAGGGAATGACATCAGTTTATAATCGATAGCGACTTGCTGATTACAGCATATAGTTTTGTTGATTTAGTTTAGTCAGTTTAAGAAGTGCCTTATTTCAGGTTAGTGTGTAATTTAACGTTAGATATCTATTTGGCATCTAATCGGATGATTATATCTGAAACAGCAAAATATATGCTGATATCATTTTAGGATGTGAATCAAATAAATTTGATTGACTAATCCTTTTTAAAACAAGTGCTGGAAAAATGTACAAAGCAGTTCCCGGTCACACAAGGGGATGTTGATATTTTTGACATATTTATATTATCATGTCAAAATCTAAGCATTATTAAAAAACGTGCAAAAAGCTCAAATATTAAGTTAGACTTTCCCCAATTTAAATGTGTCTTCCAGTTGGTCTATGCATATGCATGCGTTTAGTTTTACAAGACACATCGAGCATTTTTGTGTTTTCGAAAAAAAATATAACAATGCAAATCAGGGGAAAATGTTCTTAAAAGCTCTTAGTGTGGCCAGGTTCTATATTGTCTCGTTGTTCATAGATAAGAGTTTAATCTATATGATCATACTACAATAGATAATTGTATTTTTGTAAGCAACATTTAGTTTTTCTCAGTTGGCAACCGAAAAAAAAACAGCAAAATAAAAAAAAGTTTGGATACATAATATGTTTTGCAGCATGATGCTGTTCACGGAATAGTTGTAAACAAGACAAGAAACGAGTATTGATTTCTTTCTGAACTTTGTTACCCGCTAAAGGCCTGGCCACACTGGAAGCATGTTTCCACAATTAGTGTTTTAAAAGGCCTGATAAAAATCAGCGGGTCATTTTAGGTCCCCGGTCGTAATTTAACAAAAAGATAATCAACATATGTCATAAAGGCTATAGAGTCTAAAAGTAACCTTTTAAACCTATAACCAGTCTTTTTTTCAGGAATATTTCACAAATTGTCAAACTCCTCAGTTTAATCCGTAGGAAAAAACAATGATTACACTCTTCAGTCTCATTTTTCAATTGCAGACATTCTAGGACCAATGATGTCGAATGAGGTGATATCTTTACTGGGGACACTTTGACCGGCTGCATTTTGATTTTTGAACTGTTTTCACTTTTACTTATAGTATGTTTTGTCCCAGCGTTGTCTTAGAAATGTTATCAAATAAAAAGTGATTTAGCTTAAAACCCTAATTCTGGAAAACAAGTTCCCAGTATTGCCAGCCCCTAAGTTTTACTGTACTTCTGTCATGTGCCTGGTCAGAAAGGCGCACTAGATTGCAAAACAGATACCAAAATAAACAACGCAATATCGCATTCTATTTTTGGCCCAGATTTTTCACTTCTTGCCATTCCCTCTGTTTATGCTTATATAAAAGGTGTGTATATGTGACACGTCGGCTTTTCAGTAGCTTCTGTCGACGTTGCAACACTACGGAAATGCAGAGCTATTGAAGTCCATATTATAAAAACTGAATGATCGACATATAGCACACTTGTTTCATAATAATTGCCTCAGCATATTAAGTAAGTGACATAACTGTTGCTGACACTGCAAAAAAAAACACTGCGACAAGTGATTTGAAATACGGCAAAAGTGTGTTTTACTTGCACTTGGGATATAAAAGCTAAACCCCCATGAACATAGCAGAGAGATAGTGATTACAACGCTAATTCTTTGCTCTCAAGAGGCTTGGCTTGGCTTTTGCGCTCGCAGAAAAGGACAAGTTATTTTAAAACACACACACACACTCGATCATAAGGTTTTTATTTCATTGCGCCTCTTACAAGTGTCAGTCTTTAATGTTGACATTAAAGTGACATTGTTACCAAGGGAAAAGCATTGTTCAAATTTTGCAACAATATATTCTAATGCTGTTTTGTGTGGATTAACAGGATATAAACTGAAGAAGAACGCCATAGTTACTGTTGCTAAGGAATACAAATCACTTGGATACCAACTTGGTGCACAGGCAATATGGAAGAAATATTTACGGCAGAACGGTTATTGAAGAAAAGAATAAGAAAGGTCAGTATTTGGATATCTTAATAGCATATCAATTTAAAGGATGTTGTTTTCATCCCAAATAAAATAATGTAGGATATTTAAAAGTTTTGGTTTGAAGATAAGGCATTGCATTGGAAAATCAAACGGATTCAATGTACTATTAATTGAAATATGGTAATTAAATGGATTCTAGCCACTTATGTAGTTCAATATTTAATAGGGTTTCTATGTGTTAATTAATACTTCCTTTAATAATTCATGAAAGTGAAATAAGCGAAATGTCGTCGTGTGTGATTTATGAATACATGAATACATGTATTAATAGCATATAGAACAATTTATGCATATCAAACAGTTACCAGGTAACCAAGGGGTTAACCTATTAAGGGATAAGCTGTAGGTGGGGTGCCACTTAACATTACTTAAGTCCTGTTTGTATAACAGTCGTTTCAAATTTTTCAATAGCTTCTGAATCATGGTTGGTCATGACTTATTTTTACGCATGCCTCCAAGTCAAAAGGTCCAGTCATCCACTTAAAGGGGCGGTCACACATTTAGGCGATCGCGGCGAAATTCAGGGAAAACATAGCAATGTATGTATCTCAAGCGAGATTGACTTGTCTATAACTTGTTGCAATTTCGCAGTTTAATATGGCGGTCACACACTTGTGAGATGCGAAATTCGCGAAATTCGTGAAATTCGGCAAATTCATAGCCATTTATCAATAGCCAGCGAAATTCTTCTTTTTTTTTTCATTTCGCAGCGATCACAGAAGTGCATTCCCACACCATAATAATATCGTGCTTTCAATTCCATTTGCTGACCCATTTTTGCCCTGAACTGAGTGAGAGCTATTATTGGCGATTTTGTACCCTTGCATTACGGTGCAGTCATGTATACTTAATGTCATTTTGTATCGATAAGGAGAGGTCTTTTTCGCAGACTAATGAGTGTATTGTGATTAGTCATATCAAAACAATCATGATATGACTATACATATGGAGTGTCATACGGTTATAACATTGCGTTATATAATATTCTAGATTGCGTTCTATTTCGTCATGATGAGTCTTCTGCAAACGTAAAATGACGTTGTCAGTTCTAATGGTGATGAAACCCGATGATGATAGTATTATTCGCTTACGTCACCAGATATACTATTGTAATGCCTTTTCTAATTGAAAGTGAATAATTAAATCATGATCAAACAAATTTTATCATAGATGAAACAAGTTTAGCGAAGAAGCTAGAAATGGCGATAGCCAACATGAACAATCAAAAACAAAAGCAATCAAAATCAATACAAGTCCATTAAGTAACTTTGAATTTGACAACAATCGTAACATATAGCAAGTGCCTGGCCCCGTCATCATGGTACGGTCACCAACATACCGAGTTTCTTCATGCACACTTTGCGATCGCTGCAAAATTGAAGAAGAAACACATTAGAGTCGTGATAACGCTTATGCTATTTCGAAGCAATCTCAAGGTCCGTGACTCCACCAAATGATTTATTTGGGGAATTTTCACAAATACACCTAGAAAGTATCATACAAAAAATATATGTTTGGAGAATATAATTTCTGTCCTATAAGCTCCTGATGCAGATATTTGTTTTGCAATAGAAAAAAGGAACTCAGGGAATTGACTTTTGAGTAAGAAAATATGATTACACTGTTCTCAATTATTTCATCTTCAGCTAAAGCAAGTCAAGTACCATATACATGCATGATGGGTAAATAAACGATCACATTATAACGTATTTCTATAATTAGATTAAATTCATGGTTTACGTAGTCGGCATTTACAAAAAGCCCCTTTACCACACATATTTTCTTCAAAATTACCATAGAAAATTAGCATATCGGTAAATTTTATTTGGTAAAATAAAAACGGTTTTCAAATAAGTAAAGATATCATGGCTTTTCGCCTAGAACAAGAAATATAGGTTAAGTACAGCAACCCCTTCAGTTAAATACAATAAAAATGGCATAAAAATCACTTGTGGTATAATTTCAAATGACGCGATCGCGCTTGAGAATGTCATTCGAACTATATTTTAAATCATACAAAAGAGGCATCAAGAAAAGTGATAAAAACTAACCAAAAGAAGAGGTCTTCATTTGAATAAAAACATTAATAGTTAAATTGCGTGAGGTGGGAATCTGTATAGAGATAGAGGGGTATCGTTCTATTTGTTTAATTACAGTAAATGCCTCCATATGTTTTCGATTTGAATTAATTTTTAATGGGTTTAACTGGAAATTAACAACACTGAGAATATATTGTGCTAAATAAGAAACACGGTTAAACCAAATAAATAAGATTATAATAATATGCATACGTGTATGGTCAAAAACCAGTGACACTAATATTACAGTATCTTTTAATAGAATAACTAGATATTCCGTAATCTCCAAACGAATTTTTGAACAATATCAAGTCAGTCAATAAAAAATACATATAAATTTATTATAAATGCATGTAAATGTACAACGTCACGAAAAGATTTACGAGTGGATTTCATTGACGCAAAGTCGGCATGACGTTATGCATAAACACAACGCATGTTGATATCGCGACGTCAGGGGTTCAATTGTTGATGCCGTGACAAAATAGTGTTTGCACCAACGATTTTTTACACATCTAGCGATTGATTCCATGATAGAATACTCAAAAATTAATCGTTATGAAACCTACATAAATGTGGCAAATTCAACACATGATATACATTATTATAGTCTCCTTACACACGCGCTCCGTCTACCCTTGGCCAGATGCCTTGACCGACTTTGTCGCTGCGACTACATATTAGGACTATAGGACTATTGAGTGACCATGGTGAGAAAAGTAGGGGTTTCTGGACCAGCCAAATAAATATATAACTTCTTGTATCACTGTGGCTATAGTGCTACTGTGGAAAATAATTATTGCTTACCCTTGCGACAAATTTCTGCGGATTTGATACAAATTTCTCATTACCCGTTACCCAATTTTGCCGATTTCAAGAAAAACCCAACACTTTTATTGATTTATATTATTTATTTCTCACTCAACAAATACGACAACTTTACAAAATAAATCAATATTGTTTTCTCAAATAATTTTACACTCAAAAACGCTGTGCTTACATTTTTATTCGTAATACACACTATTTCTCTAAAATACATGTTATGAGTTAATATTCGGCCGAAAAAAATAATTTATGATATTGAGAGAAAAGAAAAGACGCAACCAATCAATACAATGTCTTTTTAACCAATAGTTATTTGATTAAAGGCACTAAAAGCCTAGAAACGTGATGAAATTGTTACAAAATTGTGAGGATCCTTTTCCCTGAGGCTACACTTTAGTACCGATCTGTTACCAATTTCTGCTGATAGTGTCACTTTGAATAGAAGCGATTCAATCGGATTCGACTCGTAAATTAAGGACCAAACTCATAATTGTACATGACTCCTTGACTTTAAAATCGTTTTGGCTATTTATACACATGTATTTAAATATTTCGTATGGTGTTCTTACTCACCAATACTATACTCATGTAACAACAATTCGTTGATAAATGAATAGAACTAGATACGCCCCCCCCCCTTCACCAATGATAACGCTAACCGGCTGAAGACAGCACCAATATATGTTATTTGAAAGAGGGCATTACCCCCCCCCACATGACCATTACCCCCACCGGCGGCGGTCACCCCCGTGGACACTACCCCTCCTAGGGCACTTACCCCCACCCCCCTCCTGGCTGGCCACCTCTCCACCCCCACTAAAAAACATTATATTTGTTATGATTATTTTTCAAGCTAATTTTCAGGTAGGAAACGAGATATGCTATGATTTTTTTTTAAATATTTAAATCATAATTGCTTTTTTTAAAAATGATACAAAAAGAATAATATTGAATAAAACAACAATAACCATTAAAAAACGAAATAAAAATAATCGAAAAATAAAAGAAACTATAAGTTATACTTGTAAATACGTAATGAATCAAAATGTATATTGTGGTAGCCGTTGTCTCTGAATGATAAAAAAACCTAAACATAAAACCTAAACATAAACTAAATAAATTATTTGATAACTATAATAATCGCAACCAATTTTTATAACTTTTTACTATACCTGAATTGGATGACTTTGTATACTTTAAGTAATCAAAGAATATTTTAAGCGTTTTTATGGGGGGGGGCCAGAAGAGGGGT
>LQRL01100379.1:6865-17387 GCA_001703475.1 Hydroides elegans
AATTGAACGCTATCAAATATTCATGAGTACATCGCAAGTTCTCGCCTTCACCCCGTTAAACTGGCTCGATATAAATTAATGCTGAAAGAAGGGCAACATCGATTGTTAAATTATTCCAGTGCGTCGATATTGCTAATTAGAAAAGATGCCTGGTGAATAGCAGTTAACCTTGGAATAATAGTAAATGAATAACTGTAAGTAATTAATTTCACGCAAATATTATTCGCTTCATATGGAAAAAAATGTTGCGATTTTTCACTGGTAGCTATTTTTTTTGCCATTAAGTGGACAAATTTTGTTTACACTGTAATGCATCTGGAAAAAAAAAGTTTATTAGACAAACCATGCCCATGCAGGTCACAAGCTGCGTTACCTATTTCAAACTAGAGGCTAAAGGCCTTCGATCCCCCGTGAACTGTCAATAAATATTTGACGTAGCATGGTCAGAATTGGAAAAACATACGCATCAGAGATATTTTTCTCACAACCGTCTTTCCCACAGCGTCTTTTCTCACAACGTCTTACCCACAACGTCTTTCTCATTACGTCTTTCTCACAACGAATTTCTCTCAACGTCTATCACCCAACGTCTTTCTCACAGCGCGATCTTTCCTACAACGTCTTTCTTACAACGTCTTTCTCAAAACGACTTTCTCATAATGTCTTTCTCATAACGTCTTTCTCACAATGTCTTTCCACAATGTCTTTCACGAAACGTCTTTCTCACAACGTCTTTCTCACAACGACTTTCCCACAGCGTCTTTCTCACATCGACTTTCTCAGTGTCTATCTCACAACACATTTTTCACAACATCTATCCTTTGACGTCTTTCTCATAAAGTATTTCTCACAAAGCCTTTCCGACAACGTCTTTCTCACAACGACTTTCTCACAATGTCTCTCCCAATACGTTTTTCTCAGAACGACTAACACGTCTTTCCCACAACGTCTTTCTAACAACGTTGTCATCACACTGTTTCATTGAATATTCGTCCTCACAACGTAGTCCTCACAACATTACGAACAATCATTATCTATGCTAAATGTTCAGACAGCCATAATTTCGACAATATGTTATCCGTCTAACTCGACGAGCTCCAGCTTGATTCCTTCAATAGATTCTGACATTTCCAATATTTTTGGTCGATTGACATGAAACCCTGACGAGGCACAACTTCAATATGTGGCTGTTATGTAAAGTAGAGCTCTAGCTTAATAAATTCACAGCTTGTACCATCATTGAAGAAAATTCGAGACGGATCGACATGAAACTTTGATGAGATTGAATATTTTCGCAACTCGCAAAACAAGGGCATACAGTGACTTTCTTCCTCATACACACATACTTGAAGGATAACATCTTATATTATCGACCACTAAATAACCTCAACTGAATATGAAATGTTCGCCATTTTTCAAAGGCTCCAGAATCGACAATTTTCAACCAATCGAGATGAAACCTTGACGAGGCACAACTTCAGACATTGGTTTATACGTGTGTAAAATTTAAAGGCTCTAGCTTTATTCCTTTATACCAATTTGGCGTGCACAAAGTGCTTGGCATCGGAAAAACAAAGAAAAAATCGGCAATTTTCAAAGTGCTCCAGAATCGACGATTTTCAACCAATCGAGATGAAACCTTGACGAGGCACAACTTCAGACATTGGTTTATACGTGTGTAAAATTTAATAGCTCTGGCTTTATTCCTTCATGCCGAACTCGCGTGCACAAACTACCCTATGTCAAGGGGGACGGACAGACGGACAGACAGACGGACAGACACGCTCAACCCCATATCCCTCCGTTTCACGGGGGATAACAAAAGACGAAAAAGAAAACACTCACCCAGCTGTTTTTGTTTAAACCTCAGCTATGTGTATGTTACCGTTTTTTTGCAACTGAAAACCGACGATTTGCCTTGCATTTCGGAGGAAAAAAACGACATATTCATATTGAAAATCATACATATCTTACATAGTTAAGCGGTACCTTGATTTCATACATTTATCGTTCATAAAAACATTTTTTTTATAGATGAACATCCCGTGGGGCCCATACATTATATCGCGCTCAGGGAGATCCTCGCCTGATGTCGAGTGGCATGAAGACACAGACAGGTGCTGCCCATTGGGTCTACGGTCCCAGGTAAGCCCGCGATGGGGGAAATTCATATAGAAACTCCCGCCTAATCTCAATAATATAGATTCACCGATCAAAATGAAAATACTGATCAGTTAAAATATTTCATTTAATAACCGATTCACATAGTATTAATATGGGTAAAATGTTAATTTTCAACATAAGTACCAGTAAATGATTATTTTAATTCAAGACTCTTTCTTAATTCTAATTTTAAATAATATGTTGTTAGTAAGGTTTAATAATTTTCTTATTTCGAGCGGAAATCGTTATACAGCTATTTGAATATCATACGATATCGGTTTTATTGAAACAGGTTCGAGTTGATGAATTCGGAAAACTACATAAAGCAGTTCACTGTAACGATCATTTACGTTGCTGTCCAGGCTTGGAAGAGATTTCTAGTACATCCGACGAGGGAATAGTTTATTCATTTTGCGAGGAAAGCGTAAGTATAAAATATACCGAATATTCAGCTTGACAACGGAATACATTTAAATGGGAAAAATCAATTTGAATTCAATTTTAATGGGCAACTTATTTAAAGAATTCAAAATTTAGAAATAAAAAATCTAATGTACAAATGTAGGTGCATCATCTCTCCATGATGAAATCTGATGAAATAATATAGAATGCACTTCGACTTATGACAAATGAGGGTATTCTGGAAGCTGCTTTCACTGTATCAGAATTGCATCAAATAGGTTTAAAATAGCCTAAGACAAAATTACAAGGTACTATAGTTGCTACATATCTAGAGAAAGCTTTAGGGTTCGTTCCCGAAGTATAACCTGTGTCGATCGCTTTTTTTGCAGGACGCGGAACTTGACAAAGTAGTGCACCAAGTGGAACAGAGTGAAAGGCGCAAGCGTCTATCTGAGCTACTCCTTGGGCTACGAGAACAATTGGATGAAGAGCTTTACGGCGAAGAGACATGACACAATGAGGGAAAGGGGCCACTGAGAGCTACAGAGGGGGAGGGGGACACGCCATGTGCTTTTATGCAATCTCGGGAAATTATTATTTTTTTTTAAGTTTTTTTTTTTAAATTCTAGTAACATTTTCAGTTTTGTTTGTTTTCTTTTTCATTTATTCTATGTGTTGTTGCTTTTCGGATAGGGTCAATCTCTAAAAATAAATCAATAATATGATCCATGATTTAAATGAAATTGTTCTTCAGTTATTAATAAGTGCGTGAACTGTGTGGTATGTTTTGTCATTTAATGAGTAAATACTAATGTTTAACTATCTGCAATTTTGTTAGGATAAGGTTGATCAAGAACTGTGCCATTATCACAATTGTTGCATTTTCTATATTTTAAATATTTGTTCCTTCTCAATCAATTTTGAGTGTTAATTCCAACTCTTTTTTATTTGCATGCAGACATTAAATCTATTTATAATTTACATAATATTGAGCCTGAGGCTAAAGTTAATATTCCGTGCTTAGACTTCTGATTAAAATTTGCATTATACATTGTATATGAAATGAGAATCTGGAGTGATAAGAATCATAAAGTAAAAATAAATAAATGAAAAACACAAAATAAAAATGAAACTTTGAAAACATTTTTTCGTATCCAAAATATATAAAAGTTATCTTGATACATATGGAAACGTATTATTAATATTCATCGATGCATCATATTGAGTTTAGACATATCGTATTTGCACAAATATAAAATAAAGGATAGCATTTTTTCTTAGTTTCATTCGCTCTAAATCGGTATATGAAGGTACGATTAGACAAGTCGTTTTTCGACTTATGGCAATCTAAGACTTATTTTCTTTTACGAATTCAAAGAAACTAAGTCTTACACATGTGGTAAACGGACACCAGTATGGTGAATTCATTTTTTTTCCTAAAATAGTTTATATTGGCATCGAAGGCAACGTTAATTAAATCAAAGCTGAAAAGGTTATCAACTATTTTTATTTGCTATTCAAAGCCAGAAACATTAATTGTTAATTTAATATCGATCACGAAAAGAATGACAACGACTTGTAGGGCACTTTTTAAATAACTCTAGACAATTGGCGATTGACATATTACAACGCTAGTTCGCAGAACAAATCTTACATTATGATAATTGATCAGACTTTTCGGCCCATTTCCATTTCGGCCCACGATTTCCGAATCAACTAGCTTTAAATGACGTGTTTGGCATACATTTATGAGTGCGAACTTGAGCCACCGCTATGAGATTTATCAGCATAATAATGTTCCTCGGGTAAATTATTTTGTTTGACTCTGTCAAATTTCTTTTCTTCGTCCTTTTTCTTCGTTTCTCGTGTGTTCATCTCTTCTCTAAAACAGAAAAAAAACAACTCACACTCAATGAATAAAATAAATGATATAAAAAGGCTGATCGGGGGAAAGGCTGGAAAAGTCGTTAACAAACTAAATAACATAGGCATCAGAGATGCTAAGCCTCCAGCCAAGGCAAAACATTCTTTGACACGAATATATGTTAATAAAATAATACAGGTCAAAAGAAATATCTTTCTCACAACGACTTTCTTACAACGTCTTTCTCGCAACATCTTTCTCACAACGTCTTTTTCACACCGTTGCCCTTACATATTCGTCCACACAACGTAGTACTCACAACGTCACAATATGCGCGTAATCTTTCTTTGCTGTACAAATGTCCCAATATATCTCAAATTCGTCTAAGTTCCGTACCATGTTATTTCGACATTTTGTGATCGATCAAACTGAAACCTCGACGTTGCACATCTGCAATATTTATTCAATCACTGTATGAAGTTGCAGAACCCTAGGACGGGGACTTCATACCAAAATGCCGCGGACAAAGTGTTGCATAAATAACCCAAAATATCTCAAATTCGTCTATTTGATCGATCAAACTGAAACTTCGACGTTGCACATCTACAGTATATAGTATTTGCCTGTGTGAAGTTTCAGAACCCTAGGACATAGGCTTCATAGCAAAATGCCGCGGACAAACTACTGCACCTCAAATGTTAACAGACGGACGGACGGACAGACGGACGGACGGACAGACGGACGGAATGGGGGATAGCAATAGCCATCAACCAAATTGGTTGGCTGGGGGCTAATAATTATATAGCACATTATATTATAATAACAGATATAATCACTATAAGAGAGTAATAGAGACACGCTACCTTACGCTTAAGACGGTCGGGGGATACATTAACAAATCAACAATACTAAGCACATTATACAATGCATTTTAATATTCATTATAATAGAAAGAAATCACTACAAGAGAATAATATAGACACGAAACCTTGCGTTTAAGATGGCCTGGAAATACATTAACAAAAAAGAGCAATATAAAGTACATTATAATATATTAACTGATAGATATTGCTGTCACAGACACACATCACATAAACTCACCTATGCAACCGCTTATAGGACGTGGCCCACTTGGGATTCTTCGGCAGCTGCGAGTCTCTCTTCCATCCAGGGTTCTCATGTATGGGCATAGTATGCTCAGTGTTGCGACGCCACACGCCCTTGCCCAGGGCATTAATCACCCAACGTCGGCCCGGCTCACCCGTCTCGCCCGTTTCCAACAAGTTGTAGGCACGGTCACGTTCAGCCACCACGTCAAGCAGGTTCTCCATGCTTTCTTCTACCTATAGATGCATGGGGGAAGGTTTAAAATATGCAATTTAATTATTGAATATAATGCGGTTTCTCAGAAGATATGGGCTCTTTGTTGTATTAAAACATGGCAAGTGCAATAACCTTTATCAAACGGTTCCCAATACTTTCCTACACCTATAATGGGGAGGAGGTTCAAAATGCAGTACATTAAAAGATGCATCATTTGGCTCTCAGTCGAAATATAGCAAATGCATTTCCTATATCAAGAGGTTAAACATACTTTCTAACAGCTATAATGGGGGAGGTTTAAAATGCAATGAAATATGATGCGATTTTTAAAATGATATTTTGGTGAAAATATGACCATTTTTTAAAATGTGATTTGGAACGTGTTTCATACGTTAGCGTTATATAAGCTATATATGTGTACCGGAGTCGTAAAAATCAATATTTCTTACGTTTGATTTTGATGTTCTTAATAGAAATTATAAACCGACATATAAAATATAGGCCTATGACAATTTAAGACACTTATGGTTATATGCAAATATTCCATTTCATGCCACATAAATCAAATCGAAAATGTATGTATTCCAATTACCCGTAATGTGTATTAAAAAAGCCCTCGGGCACATTTTAAGAAACCATAATGCATCAGCATGAAAACTTCTATTTTACATATACAGTGCCGTTTGCTCACTCTAAAATGCAAATTAGATGCAGGCATACGATATATAGCCTATATATTTGTTAACGCTCTTAATACTTTTCATCGTTATACTTCTCTAGAACGAGACAAAAATGGCATGTCTCACTAGCAGCACACAAGGTGTCTCTTCTTTTTACCTTTTCTATTCGCTCTGGGGAGGGGAAAGGCAAGTTTTTGGCTTTATGTGCCTCCATCATCGTCATCACCATATTTCTTTCTTTTAGCAAGACGTACCTGAGTCAAAAAAGTGTTTGAAATGTGTTTAAAATATAGAAAACATACCGGTAACTCAACCCTTTTATTATTATATTTTATTCATGCATGCGTAAATTGCTTACATACGAATTCTTTTATGTGTTTGTCAGATATCAGCTAGTGTTTCATTAAGACTTCGTAAGACTGGTACATTTCAATGTTAAGCGAACAACACTTTTGTAAATGCACGGTGTTCACCATTACTTCAAAGGTAGACGAAGATTAAATATGTCAGCTTAAATAGTTAAATCCATTCGATATTGAAGATCCTTTCTGAGGCTCGAAATCAACCAGTTAAACCGCTTAAAACCAACTTAAACTCAACCACTTAAACAATTGAAATGTTACCAAAGCTTGTGAAGATCCTGATTGCTTTTCAGCCTCAGTTCATCTGTCCTCCATGGCCGACCTGAAGTAACAAATACCATGATTTTATTAATGTACATAAGGAACTACCTGATAAATACATCAATCATTGGTAAAATAAATCAATCAGCATAACAAATAAGAATAATTAAATTCATCATAAACAAGCAATATACGAATGGTCATACAGAGTATATGAAATAATAAAAATATTATTTGTTATAAATTAATTATATAAGCCTTTAATTTGTTGATACATACAAAATTGTGATATAGACAACTAGATGCAAAAACCATAAATATAATAAATACCAGAATGTTTATCAGTTATGAAAATTATAGTTACATACCCACAACGATTTTTCCAGTTTTTCCCCAATTTTCCTCGGCGTCAAAGAATTCGCCTAATCCGTATGCGCGTTGTGAGAGACTGATACTACGAGATGGACCAACTTGGCTTTCCAGGAAGGTCGGTCTTAAACATTTTGCACAAGTCAATCTGAAATAAAGAGCAACCTTTCCAGGAATTCATCTACCTGTGCGAGTGTGGAAATTGTCGCACAATTTTGCCAAATGTCGTACAACTTTCGGTCCGAATGCGCCCGTCCTGTTGCACAGTTTTTCTACGAAATGCGCCCATTCTGTCGTATATTTTTTGTAATGTACCCATATGGGCCCATAAAGGTATTATATATCCAAGACTGTTTTAGGGTTGTTTTGGTCCATTCCTAATAATAATATAATTTGTTTCTATAGAACTTCGGCGAAATTTGCTCTTAAGCAGGTTTTTTTTTTAAAGTGACCAATCTGATTGAACCAAATGAAATATTCAGAAGCTTATAATTGTCGCACAACTTTTTTTCAGTGTCGCACAGTTTACGAAAAATGTCGCACAAAAATCATTCGGAATGCGCCCGCTGTCGCACACTAAAAAATTGTAGATAAATCCCTGCCTTTCAACTTTGGTTTCATCTTAATAAGGTTTAATTTAATTTCCACAAAATTACGAGTGTAAACAAAGAATTTGGTTCTGAGTACATTATAAAGTCGAGTTTTCTTTAAACTCCAAGAATTTCGAGCAATAAATGTATCTAGAGAATTGACGACTTAGTGAATTCGTAAAAAGGCTTATTTGCGTTTTTTTTTTTGCGAATTATTGTTTTGCGCTATTTCGGCCGGAACTGTCAAAAAGCACATCTACACATCGAGAACATTCATTTGTGCTTATAACCAAGTTTCTACAACCTTTCGCATAAAAGATTAAGTCCGTACAAACACAAGTCAGAAAAATCACTATTTTTGACAATTTTGGCCAAATCACCATCAGAAGTTGGCCGAGGTCAGCCGAACCATCTACACACCATCTACACGCAGATACCATTCCTTTGAGTCTATTACTAGGACCAATATTCTCCGCTTTAGTTCTTTAACCTTGACCTTAGAACTTTCCCCACCCATTTACATTGAATTTAAGGGTTAGAGTAAGGTTAAGGATAGCAGGGAATATGGGTCCAAGTCTCTACAACCTTTCGTTTAAAATTTCTAGCCCATACAAGAAAGCGATGATGGACAGACGGACACCCTAAATCTATAGGCCCTAACTTCGGGGTATGGGCCTAAAAAGGAAAGAATAATCAAATGCGTGAAGACAGCTAAAACTCAATCCACCGTTTCTAACAAACCGTTTTGATATACTAAATTGCATTAATTGAAGAATATGTTTAAATTTACAGTATTAATGAGTACCAGGAAGTATTTGTGAAACACGGAAAGTCCCTAACCGCCCCCGATTCGAAGGGGGTATTGACTATCTCGTATATGCTATTGTTTTGAAGATTGACAATTTGTATCCAGTTTCCGGTGGCCGAATTCGGTCGAAACTGTCTAAAGGCACATCTACACGCCAAGACCTTTCATTTGAGCCTATAACCAAGTCTCTATGACCTTCCGTTCAAAGTTCTAGTCCGTACAAGCTCAAGTCCTGAAAAACCGCTTTTTTCCGACAATTTTGGACAATTTGGCCAACTTCTGGTGGCCGACTTTGGCTTTGACTTTGGTCAAAAGGCAAATCTACACATCGTAACCTTTCATTTGAGCCTACAACCAAGTCTCTATGACCTTCCGTTCAAAAGTTCTAGTCCGTACAAGAAAGCGATGACAGGCGGACAGACAGACAGATGGACAGACAGACAGACGGATGGACGGACACCCCAATTCTATAGGCCCCCAACTTTACAAAAGTGTAATGAAACCATGGTCACATCTCATTTGATATCTCAAATAGTATTCTTGAAGACCACTATATTTCACCTTCAAGATTGACCTATCACGAGATATTTTTTTTTCGATGTTTTGGGGAAGTATCCAGGAAGTTAAACATTTATCGTCCAATTACACTCATTGTATCCCTAATGGCTGACTTTGCGGCCATTTTAACCAGTTGTGATTCCATAACAAACGCCCAGCATCACAGCTCATTTAATGCGCTATGTATTCATAAGTTTTTTTTATTGTATTATGGCGTTTTCTAACTAGGTATAACTGAGGTGTTTTTAAAGATATGAAAATTATAGAATCATTGTTGGTAAGCCCAGTCCTTCTAGTTTCTCATCATATAATTTTCATATAATTATTATATGCTAAACTCGCTAAATTAAGGCGTCAAACTAACCCAACCTCGTCCTGTCAAATATACCTCCAACAGCGTTTTGACCCAGACTGTGGGAAAATAGCCCTTTGTTTGATTTCTCTTTAATCTCACCAAAGACGAGCGATATGGTCACTAAAATGCTCACGGGATATTTTGAGCACATTTGCGATACATAACTATGGATGTGTATATTGGGATGATTTTACATTTAGTGATGACATAATCAGGATGTGGGCCTGCCGCTCTGACCAAATAGTTGTGCTTAAAGTGGTGGAGGCAAAATAAGAAGCACCCTAACGCTCCAATCTTATAAATGCTTTCACGCAAGGAAATCTGAGTTTTTATATGGTTTTCTAACATCAAAACTGAAAATGAACCTTTTTCAAATGGTGGATCCTGAGCGCTCCTGTAAAAGCCTTTACCTAAAATGCTCGAGTACCGAGAGAGAACGCACACCAAAATGCCTCATTGTTTGGGGACGTAACAATGGCATGACGTAAGTCCAGGGACAGCCATGCTACGTCTACAAATACAGCTTCGTCCCACGGACAATACAAGAATGGAACAATCTACCCGCAAATGTGACGTCTTTGGAACACGCACAGCAATTCAAAACTCAAGTATCACAGCTAGTGTAAAACACACTCCTGGTTTTAGTCACACTTCGCACTCGCACGTTTTTACCAAGTGATTTTAGTAAACCGCACACGCACAAGCAGTTTTATGTACACATCCGCACGACGCACACCCTCGGCGTGATGCCTCACGGTTTTGCCGAGTATCCGGATAGAAGTAGAAG
>LQRL01100389.1:6268-20747 GCA_001703475.1 Hydroides elegans
CATTTTTTTGGGTGTTCGGGTAGCAAAATACCTATCCCCACCAAGCCCTATTTAAGCAAGGTATATTTTTCGATCGACGTCCCAGAAAACAATATCCTCTTCTACCTGTCCAGGGGCCAATGCACCAAACGAACATATTCATTAAATGTTGCAGGCCGGGAGGCACGTCATTAGAAAAAAAATTCTCCTTTAACTGTCTATCAATGTAAAAACATATACAAATTCAATAACATTAAGAAAAATGTTTATCATCCATCATAAATGTCGATAGTTCACCTCGATTCAAATAATCGAAGACAAAAAAATGAAGAACACCTTCTTCAAAAGTACAATAACATAAACAAAGTTATGTTTCCTTATTTTTTTCTTCAAAGTCAAAGTGTCATATTCACCTCACACAAGATGAAGTCCATTTCATTGTCCACAAAGACTTTCATCTGTTTCCTGAACTCCTCCTGCACATCTTTCTTGGCGTGGCCGCTCAAGTACGAAGGCGTTTGACACACGCCTCCCAAGGTCAACGCGTTGCCCTCTGCTGCAACCTCGCGGGCAAGGTCGCAAGCGGCTTTGTTGATGGCCGAACCCTAGACAAAAATATTGCATAATTATTTGTTAATAAATATGGAAATATATTATATATTATGATTTGTTAACAGCCGAGTACTTTAAATATATCAATGACGATTCTTTGATAGAACAAAAATGCAATACATCAAAAAGTACAATATAAAAATCAAATAGAATATTTTTATGCAACTTTAAGGTCAGTCCAATTGACTTTCTATAAAAGTCCAATGCTCATTTCATTATTTGAGATCCTGATCCATGTTTAATTTGAGTAAGACAAAATAAAACAATAAACATCAACAACGTATTACAATATAAAGTTTACTTACCTTTTCATACAATTTTAGAAGACATAGATATATAGATGTCTACCGGGGGTTATCAAGTCAATTAAATAATAAACAGCTATGGGCCTACGTACTGAGTATTTGCTCTGAGCTTCGTTTCCTCGGTTCTCCAGCTTGTCGTCACTTGCGTAGAACGTGAACGCCTGCATGATGTCGCTGCCAGCGCGCAGGAATTCGCGATGCAACTGTCGAACTGCAATTGCGATATAGAAAATTTTAATTAAATTAAAAGAATCCTAAGGACATTGACCGACAAGACATAAAGGAAAGTTTAAATTGTAATGTCATGAAGCCGGTTATATCGAAATCATGAGCAAACAACTTAACAATGTTAGTTTTTGGTTCTAAGGACATGGATCAAGCTTGCAAGCAAAAGGAGCGCACGTTTTTAAGCATAGAAATAGTGTAAATATGTTCAAATATATGAAGTTTAAATTCTAAGGATATAGACCCTGCTTGCAACGTTAAAGTTCTACCTCCAACCCCTGGATATCCAATTCATGATTACGTTAACAAAGTTCCTCCAGAAGTTGTTATGATTAATAATAAAGATTTGGGACAACATACATTATTTACAACGGTCAATTAATTCGATTAACATGAAATCGTAAACCCAGACTGGATAAAACCACAATTTTCGGGATATTTAAAACTAAATATTTCTTTTTTTCGGAATCTACAATTTAGGACAAGAGTGTTTACCTATCCAAAGACATGGTCCGATTTATTCGACTGCCCACAACTGCCCTAGACTATTCAAGGCCGGTGTGTACGAGAGGACAAGATTATCAAGTTATTGAAGTGTTTGAAAGTGGTTTTACTTATAAACGTGACCATCGCATAACAGTATTGCACTTAATGATAACTTGAAGCGAGTTCAAATAGGTTATGTTTACAAACAAAGACCACTTCTACATCCATAATAAAGATCGACACCACATAGATGATTTATTTTGCATATTTTTTTCGGCCTACTTTTCTGACAGGCGATCAAACTGAAATGAAGATTTGCTCTTATTCCTAATGGTTGTGAGTAGTTCTAAAACTAGATATCACCAGTTAAAACTGGTTTTGGATGGTTTTGAGTTTATTTATTGGGCACTTTTTCCCAATCCATTTTGAAGTTCATCTCTTTGTCCATTTACCTTCGATGCCTCTTATCTTTATGACATCCTAAAGATGTGTCCTACATTGCATCAAATTTTGACATTCAACTGATTAATGTGTATTGAACTATTACGCATCCCGTAGTAACAGCTGATTGAAGGTTTTTGACGCACGCGCGTTATTGCTTTCGAGAATGACTTAAGATAAAGTGATAGTGAATTCGTTTAATCGAGTAGATTATGTCCAAATATGGGACTTTGCTAAGCCCGAGGCCTTGAACTATCTCGATACAGTCAGTTGGAGGCAGTTCTATTTATCGATTCCTTTATAAGACCCGAACCCGAACAAACCCGATATCCTACCCGAATTCTGGTCGTTTCGACGCAAAGTCGGTCAATCAAAACACTTTACATTAATGCGCTTCCAGTAAACAAGTACAGCCTGATTAAGACGAAAACTACCCGAATCAACCGATATTTCTACCTTTTCGATCACCTTCGTATAGAACATATTTATAAAGGGACTTAAAATTATGTTCGGTTAAAACATTAACTCAGTTTGAAAGATGTTCGGCGAACCGAGGGTCAACTGTACTTATAGACTTCATAAATTTACACATAACGTACACTTGTAATCCCATATTTAGCCCCCTTACCTGCTTCCGGGTTTTCAATGGTCGCTTCCGGTGTCCAGGGGCCCGCCTTCACGTAGCCCCTCTTCTCCAGCGCAAACACGAAGCCCCCATCTCCGATCACGGGGCCCTCAGCAAGACGCTCCAAAATTCCCTTTTTCTGTCAAGAAAATGAAATAGCTCGTATGAAAATCTATTGTCATTCGTGGTAAATATGCAAGCGTCATATTTGATAATGGTTATGTCGTGAAATTCAGGCTAATCTAAATATGTCGTTATACGTCGCGCGTCACTGCGGTATGTCACTCAAACGATATGGCTTAGATAGCATATACGTTTGGATATGCAGACTTGTCATTAAAGAGCTATATAAAGATTTTTGTCATCCATGAATATCGTTTATATCGCTAATGTGCTCTTCACTAAGTATATATCAGCCCATGAAGTACTATTTCCTAAGCGAAACAAAACCGTTTAAACGACGTAGTATAAGGCACATCGTTGACGTTGAATCGCAGTAAATTATAACCCCAAACACGACGATAACATCTTATAATCGTTATCAGCTGCGTAAAACATTAGAGGACCCCATTAACTTTTGCGTCGTTTACGAAGATGGGAACGATAACGCGTACTGAACAAATGTCACGATAATTCGTTAAATCATAATTTTCGTACTGACCGAACATCACAATACCGTTAATGCAAAACGTTTCTTTAAACATCTTTTTGCTTTTTATCATTATTCACACTAAATTCCAGTAAACTAGATAACCAAATTAAACTAGATATGTGTCCGGTTGGAGCACGGCAGTCAACACAAGGTCAATGACCTAAACCAGGATCAATCTCAGACATATCATAATGCGACAATCTCCAGTAGTCAATGGGAAAGGGTGCATGATAATTTTTTAAAAAATCAAATATAACTTATGGATATTTATGAATAGCAAATAGAATATACGTTACATGATGAAGGAACAATATCATGTAAATTAGTTTTGATGGGCTCGAATTATTAATTAAAAATAAATTAAGCAAATACATTACCCTTCTGTGCACATCTCCAATATATAATGATTTCGACCTGCAAATAGATAACCGAATCCATCTAATGGTTTTCTACATATGGCATACATAATACACAACTCTTGGATGGGACACACAGATGAACGGACGGACATGGTGTAACAGACAAACAGACAGACCGACATACACACACGCACACGGACGGACATGCTCCACTGACGTTAGGTCAGTGGAGCATAACATGTTTTTCAATAACGTTTATAATTGATTCAAAGAGGATGGATCGTAACTACATTTGAATCCAGACTTTTCACGTTGAATATCAATCAAAATTAATAAAGTTAAGATTATTAATTAACTAAAATAAGTAACTGTATAGATTTGAAGTAGAAACATACCTGTGACATGATTGTGTCTTTGGATTAAGTTAGTGCTTAGTTAGTGTTGAGTTTGTGTTCTTCCTTCGGATGATGCAAACGAAAATGTGATGAAGATCCCAGTATTCCGTCTTTTTATGTATTTTGTCGGTACCTAGGCCAAGTTGAAGGTTATAGGATGAGTTACGCACGTGTCACGTCAGTACAACTCAAAACATTATTTTTGCTCTAGATTTGCAATATGGTCTGTAGTCACACCGACATTCTCAACATCACAAACATTTATTACATATGAGTAGTGTGCATAGATGGTTTGCATCTTTATGGCACAAATTTGAAATTGCCGCAAAATTTAAGAATTAATGATAGTTATGATTACAATCATAATTTACAAAATTTCCTGACATTTTCGGAATTAACTGTAATCACTGCACAGTTCAAAGAAAATATAATAAATCCAGCGAGTTTGGATCAGCTATAGAATTCACTATATTTCTTTTCAATTTGGCAGTGAATTCAGAACGTTTCGCTCGAACAATAATTCCCTATCATACTCTATATAATATTTAAAAGAAAATACATTTTTATTCTAAAATTAAAAGAATAAAGCACATTTCCAAAATCAAAAGTGCATTAGACTCCATATGCAGATGACTCACCCCAACCACCTCCCTCAGATGTGAAATTGAAAAAAAAATCTCCATATCTTAAATAATTTCTTCTGATTGAATTTTAAAAGCCTCATTCTCTCATAGTTTTATTATTATAAAAGACGAAATAATTACCTTTCACAAAAAAAGATATATTTAAAAAAAAAATCAAATAAATTCATATTTATGTTTTTTTCTTCGTATCGTGTTGATAGCTTAAAATGGTTATTCAAGAAATTTGTATCATTGACCAGTTTTTAAAGAACATATATCATCGGATGTTGTCTTCAAATCAAATTTCGTCGGGTACTCTCATACCATAGATATATGATGGACTATTAAAAAGCTGATATTTTCAGTAGCCCTCGGTCAATCCTCGACCAATTAGAACAATCTGGAATAAACTGGATTTATTCCAACCTTTGGATTGTACTTTTTATCCCATAACTGCGTCACACCGGATTAACAATATCGACTGCAGTGATAAATAAACCATCAACACAGAAACGGTCAAGATAACTTTACTTTAGATGATAGTAGCATATCAAATTTTATCTCGAAATAGCGTTTCTTAAATGCCATATATATTTTTTTTGAAAATGGCCCTATACCTAGTTGTCAAAAATGCAACACATGAATTCACACATGTCACAAGGATATTAGTAGAATATGGTTCGATGGTTGTTTCGATCCGTGTAGCCGCACCCTAAAGAATGTGGATGCTGCATCGATTATAAATTCGCGAAACAATTAATTGTTGGGCATCGTTCATCACCAATTTGATTCAAAAGCCGAAAAAAAATTAAAAGTGTGCCCATTTTGGATCATGCATTCATAAATAATCGTTTTGAAAAAAAAAAACATATACCGGGGATATGTTCTGAATATGTGCAAGCTAGGAAGGTTTGTTATAAGAATAATGAATCAATAATCATCTGGCCAAATAAATCGCCGAGTGTTCTAGCTATTGGGACATTTGGTCATTTGGTCCTATATATTTTTCCGGACGTAGCTTCACGCTTCCACGACATATATGCATGGTTCCGACGTCGGGCATTTCGATCACTACATTGGTTCCATGTATTTCCCAATGATCGTGATTATCAAGGGCTTTGCCAAAATTAACGTTCAATGACTTATGACGTCAGGCGACGATAAAATCAACGTCAATGACAAAGCTTTCAACATTGCTTCGATCGCAGATCCCGTATAGTATTTTGTCGATCAGTCATGTTTTTTTTTTTTTTCGAATACAGAAAGTTGTATTTGTTCAAGGCCCTTGAGCAGTAAAATAATCTCATCGACCACTTGTGTTTATGAATGTCATCCTTCAAAAAGGAAGGATTTTATTGAGTTCATTTTAATAAGGAGCAGAGGCTTGCTTATACCGGTATAAACACGAAAAAGCCAGGCCATTGTGCTATTGATGGCATATAAGCAATATGTCAAAACCTTACAGCTAGGTCATCCTTGTTCAGGGGTATCTCATTTTTAAACTTGATTCGAATTTGGTGAGAAGCAATATGTAACCCGTACTTAATTGTAGATAAGGACATATAAACAAAGACAATCTGACTGACCTATCTATATAAAAAAAAATATGGCTGAATAAATAGAGAAAAATCACTTGAGTATCAGCCGACATGATGATAACAACTTCCTTCAAGTAGATTGGGAATTGTATTCCATTTCCGGGCGTGGGTCCAGAAAACATTGAATGACGGCAGGGGTGACTTTGGTAAAGAATCTCAGAGCGAATGGGGCGCCACTTTATTTATATATTTTGGTATAAAATACTAGAGTGAACTAAAATCCACTTCTACTTGTTCCATGTATCGCTATAATCTAGGAAAATTGATTAGAGCTAGGATATTGATTTGATATAGTCCGATCGGTGTACAAGTGTTCCAGAAACAAAAATTAACCTTTTAAAAGTTAGATTTTATCATAAATAATCGCATCGCAAGGGTCAAAATTGCAGTTCCTTTATTTCTTTACCATTTTAAATGCATACGATCGCCGATATCTGCGATCTAACATGTCGGATCGGGAGAAATACGATGCCGAATGTCGTACGAACTGTCGGTAGGAAGCTCACCCTATTGTGATTTGCGAATCCACAATGGTACGTCGCCGACCGAAATATCGGAATGATGACCTATGCTTATATGCCATGAATTACAAAATGACAGCATCTGATTGGTGGCTAGTCTTAATGCGACGTGTCAAAAAAATCTAGGTCTACATCAATTCCTCACATTAAAAATAGAGTCTATTCCTTCCCTGTTAGCTCGAAACGTTATCCCAAGGCATAGAAGTCTATATAGGTGTGTCCTTTTGTGGGCTATAGAGTCTACGGAATTCTATATTTGAAACAATTGGCAACAGCCCCCCGCCCCGCGTTTCGATTATTTCTAGATTCGCGCCGGTTCTGACTGCACATATGGTATTGGGTATTAAGGGGAATAGTACATCTCCTCAAACGGTTATGGGCTTTTTGAAGTGTGCAGTTTTGGCGTGGTATTGATGAAATGAATTTGTGAAGTAGTGTGACTGCGTCCTGTTTTTGTACGTCGATTATTGTCCATCATCCATTCATTTAGTGGAAGATGAATTATTTAGTTGAAACGTAAATAATAACTGTAAAACTGAATTGTAGGATAATATAAAAAATATATAAATATTACATCGAAAATTTTCTATCATATACATATATTAATTTATAAACTGGCATCTTTGCAGCATAAGATACATATGACTTCTGCAGTATTTGGTATCTAGATTTGGGTAAGTACATTAAATATGTATCAGGATTCGCTATGTAAATGTTTTTATCTATCTTATTATTTCTACTTAACGTAAGCTCAATATCTTTAAGTTTATTATTCCTTGTTCATTGTTAAAATATATAGACGTTTTGTAATCTCTACAGATGCCAATGTGAAGTTAAATAAAAACTATATATAATGCTGCACTAGGTTCATGAATTCGTTCATAACCAAGTTGCAAGTACATGTAATGTTTTTGGGGTGTGATGGAGGTGTGTCCCCATATTGTCCAATAACGAGCGCGCACTGACACACCCTATCCGTGGTAAATCCATGCATGGGTTCATTGGTGTTAGTAAACATAAAACACTAATTTTATTAGACATGCATTTTTGTTTTACATGTATCAAATTAAAATGAATTTTACACAATAACGAGCCAGATGCCAATGTGAAGTTAAATAAAAACTATATATAATGCTGCACTAGGTTCATGAATTCGTTCATAACCAAGTTGCAAGTACATGTAATGTTTTTGGGGTGTGATGGAGGTGTGTCCCCATATTGTCCAATAACGAGCGCGCACTGACACACCCTATCCGTGGTAAATCCATGCATGGGTTCATTGGTGTTAGTAAACATAAAACACTAATTTTATTAGACATGCATTTTTGTTTTACATGTATCAAATTAAAATGAATTTTACACACCATAATATTAGTAGATACTTTTCCTCCAGTTTACCACAAAAATACCGATTTTGAATGCACTATACACGTGGTATAACCAACCTTTTGACGCTATGGATCTATTATGACGAATGATTTTTAAAAATTCCCTTTGACGTCTGCCAAACATTGAGCATTCAAATGATATTTACTCTTGGTTATAATTAATAGGTGTGTGATTTGTAACAAAGATGCGACGTAAAAATTAACTTTGGCGACGTCGCGACGTAAAGTGGGGTCACACGACGTTCAAAATCAACTTGATAGCATATGGATACTGCATGCGTATTGTTACACATAACACATTAAATTTTTGTTTTAATCAGGTTTTATTTTGATTTTGATATGTTTTATAACAGGAAATCGTATCAAAATGGCCCATCGGCTAAATTCAGCGAAACGAGCCGCGTTAACTGGCGCCCTCGGACTGCGAACGCGTTTTGCGGCGCCTTCAGTGACGATTTTGAACCGCTCGCTAAGTACCAGGTGAATATTACATTTTCAACATGTAGTCCGAAAATGTAGACATATATTATATATTTCATCTGCGATCTTAAAAGCCGTTTTTCATTCGCAAACAATTTGTAACACCAATGAATCACCAATATTGAGAGCTTTCCGTAACGCAATGATAAAATACTCTATTAACCCTTAAATGACGTATAGCACTAGCAGGGGATAAACATGTATATTCTGATTTCTGCCATATTTCTGTGAGTTATCACAGTTAAGTTATTATTTTTCAGTGGAGCACAATGTCCCGAAAATGCGAACACAGTGATCATAGGAGGAGGTATTGCTGGGACAAGTATTCTCTATTTCTTGGCGAAAGCTGGAGCAAAGAACACGGTCCTTCTGGAAAAGACTGAACTAACTGCAGGGTCTACGTGGCATGCGGTATGTAGGAGACATTTTATTTTTTTAAGTTGCATCATACTAAAATTTGAATATGAGTAACCTATAACCGAAAAGTTCTGCAAAACTAAACTAACTAAACTAAAACTAGACTAAAACAAAAATAAACAAAAAAAAATAATAATAATAAAAAGCTATGTCTATTTATATGGATTTTGATTAAATGGGGAAAATTTATTTTGTTTTCAGGCAGGTCTTACGACATATTATCACCCGGGTATCAACCTAAAAAAGATTCACTATGACAGCATGGAGTTTTACAAAACACTGGAGCAGGAGACCGGTCAGGTAAGATTTATTGCATTGAAATTGCGAGCTCAAACCATTAATATTAGATGAATCATTATTTTTGTCATTTGTTTCGATATGAATATTGGGCTAAATAGGGTCATATATGTTTTGAAAACACACGCGCCGATACGAACAAGTACTCAATCAAGGGGCCAACTCGACATGCCAATAATGTATTTTCTATCACCATTTCCGTGTTCAAATGACATTATTTGCTTGTAAGCCTTATCTTAAAATACGATTTTAAGTTGTGCCTTCTTCATTGTTATCTTTTTTTTTATCATTAGCGATATATATTATTTTTATTTACAAACCATCTAACTGCTTTTTAGAAACACTTATGTGAAATGACATAACTATATTCTTATTGTGAGACCATCCACAATCATAAGTCTTCAAGTGTTTTACCTTGTTTATTTACATTCAAACCTGTTTTAACCGGACTCATCGGAGCTGAGCAAAATCGTCCGGTTTTCCGAGGTGTCCTCATGCACTAACCGGCTTGAAATTCGTAAAAAACAGCGGAGAAATGATTGAGAAAAACTGCTTAGTTAAACGAGGTACCGGGTGTATGAAGGTGTCCAGTTTCAGTGTTTAAAGTACTGTTACTCTTTATTATTACAGAACATTGGCCTGCATACATGCGGCAGTCTGCGTCTGGCCACCGCGCCCGAACGGATGGACGAATTCCGCTACCAGATGACGCGTAACCAATGGCACCCCAACCCACAGCGCATGATTGACGTCGATGAGTGCCTGGAACTATGTCCTATTTTGAATCCTGATAAGGTATGTGGTTGGTCCATATCATATTAATACTAAATGTTTAAAGGATAATACGGGAAAATATTTGCCCTTCTAGGGACCGCCCGGGACCTCAGGCTTCACCGGGGAGAACAATTAATACATGCAGCAGTGTGTCATAATAATTATATCACTGGGCAATAATACGGCTTTTGGGAAAGCCCTGTGACGCGCCTTGTGTTTTTTTAAAATAAAAATAACGTTCTTCAGTTTCCACTGCATCGTTAAACAAATCGCTATATTACTGATTGAAAATTTCAAACATCGTATTTAATCCTAGTTATTGGGCGGTATGCTGAATGAAGGTGATGGCTATGTAGACCCATATTCCTTAACCCAAGCTATCGCCAAAGGCGCGCGAGGCCATGGTGGTGCCATTGTGCAAAATACGCAGGTGCTCGGAACGACGCAAAACAAAGATGGTGGATGGGATGTGGACACGAACCATGGCAAGATTAAAGCAAAGCGAATCGTTAATGCTGCAGGTATAGAAAAACATATTTGACTTCATTGTGAAATCTCGTGATTCTATGACATCAATGTCTTTTCCGCGTACAGGATTCAGTCGACTGAGAGTATTGAAGTGCATTGTTGGAAATAACCACATTTGAATCTTGATAATTTTAAAAATGTATAATGATGCTTGACTATATCTTATTTTCAATTTAGGATTCTGGGGACGAGAAGTAGGTCAGTTAGCAGGAATAGACTTGCCGCTGCTACCCATAGATCATCAATACATCATCACAAACTCACTACCAGAGGTAGACTCTATGTTTCTGGACTTTCCCCATTTCAACAATGCTATAATAGCAAAAGCCTATCTGAATATACTGTATGGGAAAACGTATTGTAAGATTTCAACTGTCAAGATTTACATACCTTTGCATGATAATAAACTTTTTCAGTTTACCGTTAGTATTATATAGCCTAACGGTTTTAGGACTTTTCTAATTAAATTTTGCACATTGTCATTGATTGTAGTTATATACTATAGAAAATATCGCCTAAATATCGACTATGATATCCATCAAAGGTCCAAGCCCTGAAGAGAGAAATCCCAGTCCTGCGTGACCTTGAGGGGTCATACTACCTGCGAATGGAACGTGATGGTCTCCTTGTTGGTCCATATGAGCGCGCAGAAAAGATGCGCACGGTTGATGAATGGTACGACAATGGGCCACCACCTGGTACGTTAAAGTTGTAAACCGTAATGACTTTTTCTTATAACATTAATGTTAATGTGTTTTAAAGTGGTAAAACAGTATAATATGTAGGCAGTTATGAACACACATATGCCCTCCCAGCATGATACGTTGTGAGACAAAACGTGATTTCATAAACTATTTTTTCCGATAGTGGTCTAGGCTTGCGCTAGCCGTTCGCATCTTCCCGAAATGCGAATGTATTTCGGGAAATGCGAAAACAAATTTGAGGTCTTTCGCAACATTTTCGACACAATATTTGGTAGAAAGTATTAGCTACAATTTCGAAATAAGCGAAAGAAAATTAGAAAATGCGAAATAAATTTTGCATGCTTTCGAAACTTTTGCGAAACAAATTTTACGCCTAGCGCGAACCTAGGTGGTATTCCAAGGAGTTAATGTCATTTAACGTTGTTACATCGAAGCACGTTTATTCGCACGTTAGGGCGCGCGATAATGGTATGTTCATGCTGGACTCACGATATAAAAAAAACTGACCTCTAGGAAACATATGATATTCATATATCACATTTATATAACGAAGATTTCCTTCTTATGTTTGACTGAATTGAAAGTACCACTTCATTGCCCTAAACGCTATGTTGATTCTATAGGTTTTGGTATGGAGCTGTTCCCAGTCGACCACGACCGCATAGAAGAAAACATCGAAATGGCAATGGAACGAGTTCCGATCCTGGCCAAAGCAGAGATCATGCGAACTGTCTCAGGACCAATCACATATACACCAGACATCTTGCCGATGGTTGGCCCATACCAGGGTGTGCCCAACTACTGGTGTGCTGTTGGATTTGGGTAAGCAGCTATATTGTTTTTCATATTGATCATAAGACTATATTGGTATTCTCATTCTTTAAAAAGGGAAATGTTTTCCTCCTGTTTCTTGCGTGTTTTGTAAATTGAAACTCTTTCGAATTATACAAGTTGCATAAACACATATAATGCTGTGGTTCTAAGGTGCGACCATCGTCCTTAAATATTTGCAAATAAATATAAACAAAACAATAATTGCAAAATTTTAGACACTTTTACAATCGTTCATGGGGGATCCTGCTTCTCTCTGACAGCATCTAGTTTCTGATTGCTTCAGATTCCGAACAGAATCCGCATTATTTTTTCTTAAATACTTTTTCAGCTACGGTATCATCCACGGTGGTGGCATCGGCAAGTACCTGGCCAACTGGATCCTCAACAAGGAACCTCCCTTTGATCTTATTGAAGTAGATCCCAATAGATACAACAAGACATGGACCGACAGGTATGGCAAAAACAAACGAAATCTATAACAGATTGGAGTTTTAAAGCGACAATTTTCAAAATATCAACATAAACCGTTACTTTATAAATATTCATGATCCAAAATGCCGAAACTAAAATAGTTTTCAGAAATAAGGAGTGCTCATTTCAAAATAAATAACAATTTTAATGGACAGAATGATATAGATAACTTTCTTATAAAAACCCATTTCGAGAATTTGGGCGCAATAATAGATACGACTCTAATATGAAGAGAATACTATGGATAAATTTTGTTTACTTACATTTTAAAATGAATATCCCTTTTATCATGCAGAAAATTCATAATGGCGAAGACTCGCGAATCCTACGGCCTAAATAACCTGTGTGGTTACCCGAAAGAAGAGCGCTTCGCAGGAAGACCCACGCGTCGCGTTACTGCTATTCATGAGACGCTAAAGGAGGCTGGGGCTGAGCATGGATTCCATGCAGGTAATGCTGAGAAAAAATAGTCAACCATATAACTCGTTAAAAAATGATAATAAAAGAGCTTCTCATCAGATTCACAGAATATCATTTATAAAAACTAGCCAAAGATAAATATTCATAAAAAATTACTAAGCCTATATGATAACTTTGCAAAAGAAGTTTTTTTTTTCGAACCCCTCTTAACAAGGCTGAAACTTGCTGATACGTTATCATACTTTCTAACATATAATTAAAACCACAAATATAAAACTTACCATAGTTATTCCTTCCTTTCAAAGGTTGGGAGCAGCCCCACTGGTTCGCCTTACCAGGCGACGAAGCCGGATACAGGCCCAGCTTCCGGCGCACGAATTGGTTCGAGCCCGTCGGCCGCGAGGTCAAGAATGTGATGGAGAACGCAGGCATTATTGATTTGACACCCTTTGGAAAACTGCAGGTGTCCGGGCCTGATGCGAATAAGTTTGTGGATAGGATCTGCGCCAATGTCGTTCCTCAGGTATGGGTTTTAAAGGTAGCTAAACGGTCGTAACTCACTCAGATCATTTGTTTAAAATTAAAAAAAAAATAGATGTCAACCAAAGACTTGATTTTGCATTAAGAAGGAAGGTAATCATTTTGAAATAAGCTTGGTGCGTATGACATTTGTGACCCACACTCGACCTTGATGAAATTTAAACCGTACAATCTAGTTTAATAACACCAATACTATATTGCACTTAAATTTAATATACCATTCGATTGTTTTGTTTTTGTATTCAAATACGTTTTGATAGCGATGTTTGGTCATTTGTTTTCAGGTCGGGCACACGAACATCAGTCATATGCTGTCACCAGAGGGAAGGGTGTATTCTGAACTGACTGTTACTCAGACTGAACCCGACACATTTCTTTGTCTAACTGGGTCAGGATCAGAACTTCATGATTTAAGGTAAGCTGATGATAGTTTGTTTAAAAACAGTTTTTTACTGCATTTTCTTGGCACTCGGGATTTTTATATTGGATTTTTATGTATATTTTATGTACAGAACGGTAGTATTATGTTATTTTAGATACGGAACGACGCAGGACTTAATTTGATATTTTTAAAAAAAAAATCAATATTACGCCCTAGACTTTGTAACCGTATATTTTGAGCAATCTTATGTACTAATATATATTAATTATTCCTTATAGGTTTTCCTTTATTATTCCTTATAGGTTTTTTTTCTTGCACTGATCATCTGTGGAGCAAAATTCTCTAATATTTGTCCATTTCTTCTTACAGATGGATGGAAGAACAGGCGACAGGAGGCAATTTTAACGTTAATCTAACTAATCT
>LQRL01100406.1:22067-43272 GCA_001703475.1 Hydroides elegans
TCAAATGATAAGAATATAATTTTGACAAATAGTGCTTAATAATATTTATACTTCTCCGACAAACTAGCCTGCTAATCAATGTTATTGCTTAAATATTAATAAATAAAATTAGCGCTGCCTCATATTGAATTGAAATATGACTTTTCATATGTAAACGTATCATCATAAACTTAAAACAGCTTTTGAACCAACCGACCAATCGCGTGAGTGGTTCAAAACATTTAAAAGCGTATACAGATTTACGCAATATAAAGTAACCTTTTAACCTGGATTATTGAAAAAAACTAATAAGTGTATGAACTCAATATATTGGTGGATTCTAATTTTCAATTTCAAAAATATATAAATGTTTATTCTAGAAAATAATTTATTATATAAAAAAATCTTATTCAAATTATCTTTTGAAATAATGCAATCTTTTGAAAACTGTGGCAATTACCACACACACACAGCAGAGCTTAAAGTAAGCATGGACCTTTAGCCTTTTAGGGGCACCACGCAGCTAAGTAAATCTGCCGATTTCCCATTGTATAATAGGTTGCCTGCCCGTTAAACAAGTGCACACATACATAAAGGACCAAGGTAATAATGGATTGTAAACCGCTTAGAGCTAAAGCAGGATAGGCGGTATATAAATACCCACCATTATTATTGAAAATTTGAAATAAGTACTACGAAACTCGTTGAAATGTTGTCTTTCCTTGAGAAAATTAGATATAAGTTCTTTAAAACTCGTCGAAATAGTATTTGGCTCTCGTTATTCGCATCGTTGCACTTAATACCATGCCTTATATAAATTTGACATAACATTACCAGAACATAAACTTAATCAATAGCCGCTAAAACTATGTTTCATAGTTACTAAATCAAAATTTTCTAGAATCTGAAATACACACGCATTGGACGTATACATTATGATTAAAGGCATCAACATCCTTATCCTTTATAGTGAGAAAGGCAAAACTGACCTTTTCCTTTGGGGAAGATACTCTCTGTTTTAATGCGTTTAATGGGAGGTGAATCTGGAGTTTTCGTATCGGCTCGATTAAATTCGTGTTTCTCACGATCTGTCATATTTTGATACCTGTAACATTAAAATTTAACTTATAAACTTATGATTTTATTATTTATACGTGTTTATACGATATGTACAAGATATGAAATAGTAGCCAACTTACGACTGACTGGAATTTTGTCTGTTGAAACAAAAGTTTAATATTAAATAATATTTATAGAAGAATTAGCTATTTAGTAGAATAATGTACTATAAAATGACATCTGAAGCAAAGTACCTAATTTCTAACAGTTTGCTTTTTCAGCCATTAAAAACCGATAAACATCTGGGTCTCAACCTATACAAGGGTATATGTTCACACATAGCCACGCTTAGTTCCAAGTGCAATTTCCGGGGCCAGAAATTCATGGGGACTCCTAGGCCAATGACCCCGCAATATGCAAATGACCTAAGATGTAAGAAGTAGGGTACACGACGAGCCAGCGAATTTTTGAATTTCCCTACATTTTAATACATGTTCAGGCTACATGATTTTTGTAGAGATGCCCCGGGTATTTTTAATGGGCATTTGCGAAAATAAAACAAGAATTCTAAGCCTCGCTGACCTATCATATTCCTTGAGCGATACATCAAGTGCACGTGCACTTGGTTTGGCTTCAGTAGCGTCATGTTGATGACTTTGATGATGTCATGACTTTGTTGATGGATTGGCTGAGTCATCGGGCTTTTGCATTCGAGGAAACATTCCAAGATCGACTTGTGCTTGCTGGACGACTTTACAAAGGTCTGAGTCAAGAGTTCGTACCACCAAGTGTGAAAAACAAATGAAATTATATTAAAAAGACAAAAAGGAATCGATCCCTTGTCTTTGATATGTCGTTTGGAAACAGAAGATCTCAAATCACATTTTTTTTGAAAAAATCAAATCAACATTGAAAAATAAATGATTGAAGTGAATCGCTTGGAATGTAAAGGTCACCGTTTGGCGGAGTGCGGAAGAGAGAGCTTTGGAATTTATTTGGAGAGTAGGAGGCATGTTTCTCGCGATGCAATTTTTCATGGGAATTATGGATAAGCGCAGAATGGAGGAACAACTGAATGCAACGGACGCATACCACAGATATGTCTCATAAATCTGCTCTGCACGGTAAGGGAATCAAATCATGGGTGTCTTTTATATAATACATTCCCTTTCCGTTAGAAAAAAAATGTTATATCAAGTTTGAACTGTCAAGGGTCGAACGAGGTGGCGCTTAACCCAGTTAAGCCCTTGTACACCCAGTATTATTCCAAAAATATATACAATGGTTTGTTGATGGCGCCCAATGAAAGTTTATTCAGTTTTCACTTAAATGTTGCCAGATAAAAACACCTATATGCTGCCGAACAAAGACTGAACGACCGGCGATTTGCCCATCATTGGACATCACTGGCTACTATTCGGGATGGTTGACATCACGGGACTGGCTATAACCATGTGCAGGCAATGTATCATTTTGACGCTATACATTTTAACATTTTCAAGTATGATACAAACATTTGACTGAAAGCAGGCCTTAATTCTGAAGGATTAGGATTACCCCGATCAAATATGAACGGAATGTATTTTAACATATTTTTTGGAAATCTTATGCATTTTAGGTGTGCTTTTATAAACAAGTCATGCTAATATAAGGATATTTTATGAAACTAAATGATGCCTTTGCTACACTGGACTCCTGAGTAGCCTTCAAAATTAAGTGAAAGATACTGCTTTTTGCTATATAAATAATTGCTTAAATCCTGAAAACCAATAATCTAGTAATAATCAAAAGTCAAGTTTTGACGTAATTTTGATGCTATATTTTTTAACATTTCCAAGTATGATAGAAACCTTTGACTGAAGGCAGGCCTCAAATCTGAATGTACTTTACATTTTTTTGGGAGTCTACAAACAAATCATGCTAATATAAGCATATGTTATTTAAAAACAATTATGCCTTTGCTACAATGAAGTGAAAGATACTGCTATTTGCTACAATAAACAATCGCTTAAATCCTCTAAACCAATAATCAAGTAATAATCGAAAGTCTAGTTTTGACGTTATATTTCTTAACATTTCAAAGTATGATACCAATATTTGACTGAAGCCGGGCCTCAATTCTAAAATATAGGATAAACCCGATCAAATATAAACGGGATGTTTTTTTGGGGCCTTATGCATGTTGGGTGTGCTTTTATAAGCATAATTTTATGAATACTAAATGATGCCTTTGCTATACTGGCCTTTTCAGCCCACACAATGATATAATGGATACTGCCAATAGCTGCAATAAACAATCGCTTATTTCCTCCTAACCAATAATCTATTTAATATTCAAAGTTTTATAATCTATATTTATGTTTGAACAGCGCATATTTTTAAATGATAATAATAGTAGTAATTTTATAGGAATTTCTTTATTGAACGACTTTTTCTTTTATGATGTTTTCGAAGTGCGGGTCAGTCCCTATTATTGTGTAAATATATTATAATGATTAAACAAAGAGATACTTTAGATGAAATGGGGAAGTGTGATAAAGGTCTACAGGATTTTCGTTCATTATTTTCAAGTTTTCAAGTTTTTTTTTCAAAAGTGGAATGACAAGAGCTTCTTTAAAAAGCTGTATATCGGTTCTATTCTAAAACAGTTATTAGTAGCACAATTACTGCTAGAGTCTCTTTCAAGCATTTTTTTTTCAGAAAATATGTCGGGATTGTATCACAAGGACATGACTTACTGGGAGATTTGTGTACTTTGAGTATTTGTACCTCACTTTTTCATGCACTGTTGGTTGATTAAAACGATTGAAAAAACCCGGTCTTCTGCAACGCAACTAGACTCATTTTTGGATGGGACGCTTTAAAGATCGAGAGCTTTACTGATATTTGAGATTTTGTCCTTGACAGAATGCACATATTGGTTTGGTGTATTTATGTCGGAATCAGCTTTAGGGTAAACAGATATTCTGATGTTGCCAGTAAGCGCGTTGAATGTGTTGAATATGTCCTTGTGATTGACTCGTTTCTCATTAAAAGCCAGTTGATCCATGTCGCATAGTTAATTCATTTTCGTGCTGGTGCTATTGTAGAGGTCTTAATTTTCATTGGTGATGTTCTTTAAAATCCACTTTTCATAACGGCGACGTTTGTGCTTCGCTGATCTTATATCCTCGTTTACCCATGAACAACGCGGTATGTGTGAAACGAGCTTGTACTGGGTTGGTACATGTTAATATAGAAGGCGTGTTGAATAAATTCACTATGTCGTTTTTGCTCGGGATTGTTTGTATTAATATTCATCTTTTAAGCTGAATATCCTATCTGAATGCATCTATATCGATTTGTTTGTTGTGGTTGTTTTCGAGTTAGTGTCCGCTTCTTCTGAGGGTCAGATTTAGCTTGCACATCATTGCAATATGATCCGAAATGAATGGTCCTTTTGATATTGAATTGATCGTCGCGCAGTGTGATGACAAGATCCAGGCAATGACCCGGCGTATGTGTGACCAAATGCATGTGTAGAATGTAGTTGACTAAATGCAGAATATTTTGAAATATTGTAAAATACGGAATGGAGAAGTGTGTAAATGAAAGACGTAAATGAAAGTCGACTGCTATAAAGAATTGTCTATTATCCATGAAAACTCTTTCCCGAATCAGCGTAAATGCATAAAAAATGTTTGAGAGTAAACCCTGGGGTCGATAGATACACGCGAGGTGAGTGCAAGCGTTTTGTTTCGATATAAAGCGATTCTAATGTTTAAGGCTCGCCAGTTTTGAACGTCTTTAGTTAATACTAAGATCCGCATATAACCGCAGTATCACCTCCACGTTTTGAATGAGTCAAGCATATATTCTATGCATATCTTATTGTTTAAAACAGTGGACCCTTTCAGCACAATGCCAAGAGAGGGGTCATAAATGTGAGGTCAGATGACAAGCCAGTAGTGTGCGTCAGTTAAATTGATATTAATAGTCTAGTACATCATACCACGTATATATACATACCTTAGAACGTCTGAATTAATCATAACAATATATTAATTTACATATGGTGACGAAAAAAGATAATAGTTTATTCTTAGCTTTTATTTTTACTCAGCCATTATTGTCTAAATGAATAAACAAATATAAAGCCTAAAAACATTATTGCAATTATGGTAGATATCTCACACATAATTTAAGCATAAATCCCTTTGTATTCTATCTTGACAGTATAAAATGAAGAACATTGTATTGCATTAATCTGCCAGGCGAATTTCATGGTAAAATCATCTTCCTTATTAGTGGACATTATTCATCAACGAGGAATGGCTTATAAACCATTGCCAAAGATAATCATAAGATATACGTTTAATTATTTTGTTTTATGATATTGATGAACTTGTCATAAGCTTAATTCTGATGGCTGCGGGAACGAAACAAATCGGGTTGTCGTAAAACTCAGCATACACGGATTTATTACAGTGGTTTTGGTTATTACAATTATCATTCACTTTAAGAATACAACTCATAGTCTATTTATAGTTATAATGTGCTATTCTTTAGTTGTCATTTAAAGTAACGATCAATGTACAAAATAAATTCTCATTCTTGTAGGATCTTGCTACTCATTCACTCAGATGTCTTTTTGCAAGGATTTTGTATTTAACGACACTTATCGTATGTCGAATAACACAATTTTTCTCATTTTCTTATCGTCGTAGTCTACCACTTATTGCATTCAATATAAAATGAACCTTACTTATATTAGCCTCATAGAAGTTATGGCATGATCCCAAAAATGTGGGTCACACATAACAACGATAATTTACTGGTCCTGAATAAATCATTGTACTGAATAAAACAAAATACGAATAACTTATTATTCTTGACACAGAAGTTTATTTCTATTGAAATCGTATCACTTAGTTAACGCGCTATAATGCACACAGTAAGTGTTTTTGTTTTGAGATAAAGGCAACGGGTTACTCAATTCGCCTAAAGAGACAATGTAAAATACAATTTTATTAAATCAAATTTTAGACATTGTTGCCTGCGATAGAAAGTTTTTAAAATTATGTTGATGCCGTCTAATATATTTGTTTCAAATTCTAAATAAGTGTAAAAATTGTATGTATTATAGTTTATGAAATAAATAACAATGAAAATGCATGAATTTAGTAATATTTTGTAGGGGCTTAGACTATGCGATAGGTTTTTGTTTGTCTAAGATATGAGTGAAAAGGAAAAATAGCGGATACCATGTTAGCTATCACAACTTTTACAAAAAAAGGCAACGACATAGTATTTGCTATGATAAAATAAAAACAATTTCTAAAGTTAATTATTGTCATTTAAAATCTATTATATATCAATTATTTATGAAATACAGTTGTGCGATTTAGGGGTAAATCATTGCAAACTATAACGTCTTTCGCAAACAAAAACATGTTATTGTCGTTTATTGGAAGAAAAGAATATATGAATAAACCAATACGTGCAGCACCCAGAATAGGTATTGTGACAAACGGTTCAATGTAAATATATTTAATTGAAGTAAACAAAGGGATTAACCAAGGATGTACATTGGGTGAATCAAAGGTTAAAATAAATCCGATTGCTTTGTGGTTAATACATCATTTTTTCTTATAAAGCCATATTGATTGTTGTGTTCAAATACTATGCAATATGCACAAATTCACTATTCATGAATAAATTCGAAGCTTGTCGCTATTTTTGTTAAAACTCAAAATAGTCAGAAGTTTATTATCTACAATCATAAAAAACCTATAGACCTAAATTTTAACACATCTATATGAAAAAATAAATAAATATTATATAAATTGATATTTAAATATAAATTAATATAAACTAAATATTCAAAATGAACTATCAAATTAAGGATAGCCATACACGATTTCACAATGCTTTAACTTCATTAGTCAGTGCTAACGTAGCGAAATATACGTACGATTAGCCATTGAAAACATGAATATGTATTAGACCTATACATTGTGAATGACGATTCTTGAAATTCTATATAACATACCAGTATATGGTCTGGTCTATTCAAAAGAATATTGATTAACAAAAATCTTTTCTATCGCGGCAACATTGATTATTTTTACCTTTTAAATGATTTTTTTAAGTGCGCATATTTTTTAAGCTACTGCTACGTTTCTACAGTATGTTTTGTTTGTTTACGGATCATTCAGTGTGTCCTCCAATCTTACATCATAACATGTTCACTATTTACTTTAACAAAGTGATCACTTATTTACTGTTATGTTGGGAAAAGAACAGTAGGGAAGATGTGCTACTGATTTTGTAGGCAGATGTGAGGAAAAACAATGACAGTTTTTAAACCTTAAATCCTATTTAAGGTTTTCATGCATTAGTCAAAATTGAAAATGCAAATTTAGAATATATGCATACTGCACTTGATGAGGCTGTTACAATGGTAATGCTTTGAATAATAAGGTCTGAATAATTATTTTGAACATTAAAAAATGAAAATGTTTTTTTTTGCAAATCTGCTTATTTGACCTTTAAAAAACATTTTCCAAATATTTGAAATGTTTTCTATTTGGTCATTTAGAAATGTTTTCCACCCATTTGGTACTTATTGGTGTATGCAGTTGGAATTCCTCCCACGTAAATCGACTCACGCACTTATCATAATTGTGTTTCACCTTGAGCGCTTTTCATATATCGGGTAAAAGATCGTGCTTTTGATTTGCAAACATTTTCTATATAATATTCAATAATATGCGTCACAGTGTATTGTAAAATCCAATAAGCTTAACCTATTGACAAGCAGCCTAATGTGTTGTGTTTGAAAGATTTATATGCACCTACCTGTAAATATTGACGCAATCGATCCATTATTGCCTTATGAGTAGAATATACTGTATATATCATAAGAAGGATAAAAGGTAGTAAAGAAATTCGAGTATATTTTATTTAACTATAAGACTTTATGACCAACCTTAATGTACATGTTTTTTAGTTAAAAAAAAATTATCAATATCAAAACTGTTCAAGCAAACGTAAAATGGATTATAAAATAAATGGTATTTTCACTTACTATAATATAGACCTATAGCAGTTTACATATGAATTGAAACACGTGTGTAATGGGAAAAATATCCAGGCCGATTGTTGATCTAATAGCGACAATTTGTTGAAATTAGGACGGATAAGAAATAATTGTTTCAAATGATAAATGATAACATCAGTTTCTTATAAGGTAATGTATTTTGTTTAAAGTTGATTGAAAATTAACGTTGATTAATGATAATTATTCATTTGCATTATATAGAAGGAAACTTAATTGAATCTATTGAATTCTGTCTATTTGCCACTTGCGGAATATAATGTGCCCTCGAAAAGATTTTCTATAACAGTGATTCAATGATTATCAAACCATACATCTATGTATTTAGCCATAACTGATCATTTTTTAATAGTGTTGTTGGTCCTTGTTACGGTTGTGAAGCCGGACGTTTTCGTATCATTTCACTACATGTCATGTATAATCAGAACCATTTTCTATATACATGTTGCTTGTTAAGTTTTAAGTAATTCAATAATTTATTATTAATTTCAGGTTTAAAAATAGGATAAGATCAAATTATCATTAAGCTATTTAGATTGAATACTGTTGCATAATATATGTATACAATTCATGGCAAAAGCCAGCTAACAATAAAGTATCTAAGAGTTGAAAGAGCAATCGAGTGATAAACTGTGTCGCTTACTCTTCTCTAACTTATATAATGAGATATGTAAAAATGTTATTTTAAAAGTATTCTTTTAATTTAATTATATTTTTCATGGTAACTGTTTTATAGCAATTTTGCCATAGAATGGGTGGCTATTTATATACTTATCGTATGTGTAACCTCCTTTATCGAAGAATTCACGGCTGAAAGCTTTTTGTCGCATCGGTAAAGCAATTAGTTGATAAACTTTCAACATCACATTATTCGATTTTGGTTGGCTGTTTATAGTAGTACTGAAAAAAATAATCTCCAAAAAACTGTCTAACAACTATGCCAACATCATTTCGGGTTATAACTGATGTTGTGTTATACCCTCAGTGAAAAACACAGAAGTGTATGTCATCTTGGTATTCCCTCAGTGAAACACACTGAAATGTATTACGTCACATACGTCATGATCGATCAAAAAGCTGGGAGGCATTTGTGCAAGAGAAGCGCACGTTGTATATAGAACACTGTGATACATAATTATAGTACATACATTCAGCTCCTCCGTGAAATCCATATTTTTTGTAAGAATATATTTTATTGAACATGCAAAATATTGCATCACTCTGATAAGGTTTCGAATCGATAAAGTGATACCCTATTCTGTTAACATTTCAAGATTATACAATATATTTAGCATTTGACTTTATATGGAAGCCATCCCCTTTGTAATGAGAAACAATAATTCAGTGCAGACTGTATATCATAGATCATATATAAAGAGAAATCATATATAAAAATCAAATATATATAGGGAATATCTTGTGTATCAGTTAAGATTATCAGGTAGCAAATAGATATACCAACCTTTAAATATGCACGTTTTTCAGTGAACATAAAAAGGGAAGAAACATACTTATTAAATGAATTTCTTTACGTTAGTGACAGATTAAAATGTACATAGATATCTTAAGAACAAATAAGTATTGCTCAGTTGCCGGAAATCGGGAAAGCTTAAAGTCGTTCATGACCATGGTTTATCTATGTATTATCTTTCGTTGGGCTCAATAAAAAGAGGAAGAGGACTAATTTTTTATGTTGTCATATTTCTTTCATGACGTTACTCTTTCATTGATTTAAACATAATCAAAATATACATTAGTTAAGTGTTTATGAATGTGTCGACTTTGAAATGAAATGTTTGGTAAGGTAAGAAAAAAATTGAAATGAAATGTTTGGTAAGGTAAGAAAAAAATTGGACACTAGCGCCCATATTATGGCCAATTTAACACATTTATGTGGGCTCCCTGTATAGCTCGCGATTCGCATACTTGCCTTTTGGTGAATATATACTAAATAAGAGAGGTAATCTTATTCAAGCAAATGTTACCTCTTCGATATTGGAAGCGGTTGGGATCTATACATGTCTGAATACCTGATTGATTGAATAGTGTAACTGTTACATGTATATTAACTATTTAGGGCTCTTACAAAGATGGTTGGATTATTGGCGCTTGCTAAGGCCTGTGATGCCAACCAATATGAAGTTGTAAGGCGGTTTTTCTCTGAACAGAGTCTGCTTGATCTCAACGGTCATATCTCTACAGGTTTGTTAGAGACTACGAACGAATATGTCTGCCATACAAGCACCTGCCTTAACATCGCCAGTCAATACTCCTGTGCCGACATATTGGAATTACTTTTACAAAGGAACACAGTTGGGTCTTTAACAGATATAGTTGATAGTAATAAGGATACAATTCTGCATAGTTCCTGTCGAAGTCAAATTGATGTGCATCGCAAAGTGGCATTGCTGTTAAATGTAGAAAAGGGCTTAATCAATAAAGCAAATAAAACCCATTTCACAGTTTTGCATATGGTTGTCACAACCAATGATTTGACATTGTGTGACATTTTACTTAAAGCAGGGGCTGATGTTGGAGCACTATCGAACAAAATGCTAACGCCATTGCACATCGCTTGTTATTTCGGTCGGAAGTCTATTGTGCGGCTCCTACTAAAGCATCCCAATATTGAGTTGAACATACAGGATATGAACGGCGATACTCCTTTGCATCACTGTTCTAGCAAGGGACATTTATCAGTCGCAAGCATGGTTAAGCAGCATGCAAACTGCTTGACGTACTTAACAAACAATAAAGGTCATACGGCAGACCAAGAAAACCCATTGAATAAGAGACTGTTGGCGGAGGCATTGAAAGGAACAGCGAGAAGTGTTGAAACCACGATCAGCTATGGTGCTATTTGTATAAGCGACGAGAAAAACGAAACTCCGATGATGAAGCGTGTGAAAGCCCGAAACAACCTCTCGAAAAGGTGATACTTCTGTACAACTTAGAGCCAAATCAACTGTTCATGAAGAACAGTTGATCAGTTATGAGACGACTGCAAAACAAACTGCGCTGGCTGTAGCGGCGCATTTCGGTTTGAAAAGCATGGTTAACCATCTTCTGAATAAATCCGACTATAACATCAACGCCCAGGATACTAACGGGGATACGGCTTCCCATCTTGCTGCCAGGAAAAACCACGACATCATATTGTTGGCTCTTGAGAAACACCCACGTTATAAACCACGAGTTCTGAACAAAGCGGGCAAAACGGCTGATGTTATAAAGCATGACATATTAAGTTCAGCCTTCAAGAGGATATGTCTACATGCACCTATCGATGCCGTTTGCAAAATGCTCTTCGCGGGCACACGTCTCATTCCCGACAGCAGCGGAAACACGGATTTACACTTGGCATGCACGTGTAAAAGGGACACCTTATTGAAATGCAAAGTGATCTTAGAGACAGACCCTCAGCTCATAAATGCCCAAAATGACGACGGAGAAGTAGCACTGCATTTGGCCTGTCGTGACAACAATGTTGAACTCGTCCGATTTTTATTGTTGCACCCTGGAATCGACGCCAATATACGAAACAAAAATAACGACTGGACACCATTACACGAGTGCATTGTGCCCGATTATGTGGACGTTGTAGAAGCTTTGGTTGCGAGCAAACACGTCGATCTAAATGTGATAGGTAACGGCTGCACCGCTTGTCACTTGGCAGCGTCGTTTCGTCGCCGCGCGATTTTGACGTCGATTCAATCTCAGCCTCGTTTTCAATGCAATACGCAGAACAAAGGTCACGGTGAGACGGTTGCGCAAATGTGGTCCACGTATGGCACACTGTCAGATTTAACAAAACACTCTAACTGGATACGACATAAAAAGAACTGAACGGATTGATAACAAATATTGGAGTACATTGACATTAATAAATGGTCTTTTATTCTGTTGTCACGAAGACATTGATGTATATGATATGGATCTGGAACCAGTGGATCGAATCCCCGCTCTGGACATGCAGCATGTGCGTCAAGTATCACAGTTGACTGATGGTGATTTTATCGCGGCAGCATCGAAAGGACTATTTCAATTGTCATATAATGGTGAGTTCCATTTTAATTAAGATATACATGTATTGTTGCCTTAAATGATTGCGTAAGATAATTATGAAATCATAGTCGAAATAAGTTGAAATATTGAAAACCTGACATTGCTCCAATTGCATGATAGTAGAAAAAGAAATGTTTTCGTTCGTCTACGATATTATTCAGCTGGCGACTGATGTTGCGGTTACAACCTTTCATGTCTGGTCATATTTCGATTGCTCAATTGAAAACACATTCACACATTCAAAAATAAATATATTATGTACATTGTGTACACAGGTTATTCTACACAACCTAATTATGCATTATAATAATATATCCATAAGCATAGTGATAGATCATAACTATCACATGGTGATTACAGAAAAAAACTTTAATCCACAATGACATTGAAATATTGCATCCCTTTATTACAGACCACAAACGAGTGTTTGTGTCACCAGGTGATTACCGCAGCGTTATGAGCCACAACAACCGCGTATATGCCGCTAACTATGACACAGGTGACATCGAGATCTACGGCCACAGCGGTGACACGTGGTGGGGCCTGCGACGGATACAAACACCAATGAAAAAACATATTATTCGAATATGGGTCAATGACTCAACCATATTCGCCAGTTGTGGGGAAACAAATACCATCTATATGTACAACCATGACAGATCGCTCAAGGGTCAGCATGGTGTGTATGGCGAGGGTGGTGAAGCCGGGCGGTTGTGGTATCCTTTCCTGTGTCACGGTGATGACGACGGCGATGTGTTAATTGCGGATTCCGCAATGGACGTTTGCAAGTGCTTCATGGTGACGGGCGTTTTTCGGTTGTTGAGGTGAGTGCAGCACCTGAATGGAAACCTGAGAGTGCGGTGTATATACCCGGCCGATTGTATATCTTTGAAAAATGTTGGCATATGGGTGAATACGAAAGTCGCATATCTGTCTGTTTACCAGAACAGTTGAATGATGACAATTCTGTTCAAAACCAAGATCTCTTGCGCTGACTTATATAAAGATCAAAGGGGAAATACCATCTAAAGATAAACTAATCCTCGTTCTTCATCAATTATATATCATATCAAGTTTCATATCACATATTAAATACATCATATTAACACATATATGTTTTTGATTGTTTGTCCTTTTTTTTCTCGCAATAAAGCAACAACTAATGTACATGTATAAAATAGCATTCAGTGCTATACGTTGCATGATTAATTCTCAATAAACCAACAGTTGCTATATGTGATGCTCAAAAGAGATGTGTTTTTTTTCACGAATTCTTTTTCTGAAACGATCTTTATTGTTTGGTTTTACACAACATATTTGTACATTTTGTCAACATATGGTTTGTTTATATGTCCTTATAGCTTCTCCGTTTCGCTCGAGCATAAATGGAATCGGTTTAAGTATCCTATACAGCTCTAAAATATCCTTCCACCATCGAAAATTCGAATGATTTATTATTTCATTTTTATCTTCTCTTGTTTGATATTTGAAGGGACATCTGTAGCGGCACTGAAAACAGGAACAGGTTTAGTTTAGTTTTTAAAGTGTTATATTTGTCATTTTAAACATATTTTTATTTAAAATGGGAAACTTGCCCCTTGGTAATCCTAAATATACATCAATAGGTAGTTTAATGTGTATAAAAGGCGATATACTGAAAGTTACTTAATGTTACCATATTCATCTTATTTTTTTTTGTTTCAGCCTCTTTATCACCGTTCTGACATTACGTTTTCTTTGGGTATTTAAATCACACCATATTTAAAACAAATGTATTTGTATGTATTTATATTTTTTAAGTGACCTACGTTATCATTTTTTTGGACGTAATAAACTAATATTACAAAACGCTATTTACTTGTTTTTCTCTTCATGGAAGTTCTTATATAATTTAGCTTTGTTGCCATGCTCAAGTCGTCCCGTGAACTCATTGCACCGTGAATTGAGATACGCCGTTTGAACACCCGTCCATAATGCAAGTAAATTAGTTTGACCTATCAGCAAAAAATAAATTAAATTAAATAAACATTATAAAACAACACAAAAGTAGATTAGTGAAACTGATTAAGTCCTCCGCTACTTCAATAACAGTTGATAATTGATAATAAAATAATAAAAAGAAACATAGAAGATAAAATTAGAACACCAACAAAATCCATCGAAGGATTGTCTTTCTCATAACGTCTTTCAAACAACGTCATTCTCACTACGTCTTTCTCATAATGTTTTTCTCACAACGTCTTTCTCACAACGTCTTACTCACAACGTCTTTCTTTCCACGTCTTTCTCACAACGTCTTTCTAACAACGTATTCTCACAACAATTTCCTTACATATTCGTAGTCCTCAAAACATCATGATATACGAGTAATCATTCTTAATGTGCCAAATTCCCAAAATCACCATTTTTCAAAAATTCGCCTAATTTTCAATTTTTGAGAAAATATTACGCCTAAGCACAGCTCCAATATATGTTCATTCCATGTGCCAAAGGAAAACAAAATCCATCAAGGGATAAGCGAGCATTCGTCCGTACAAACTACCATCAATAATCACGCCCCCAAAGTCCCTAAATTCACCATTTTTCAAAGATCAACAAAATCCATCGAGGGATAAGCGAGCACTCGTCCTTACAAGCTACCATCAATAATCACGCTAAGTCCCAAAATCACCATTTTTCAAAATTTCAATTTTTAAGATTTTTCAAAAATAATGCGCCTAAGCACAGCTCCAATATATGTACGTTCCATGTGTCAAAGGAAAACAAAATCCATCGAGGGATAAGCGAGCACTCGTCCGTACCAAGTAGTGCACCTAGGTGTCGATAGACGGACAGACGGACATGGTTCATTGGTCTTATAATTCCATTGCACGTATTAAAAACTTGATTTTTTTCATAGCTCAATTATTTGTTGTAGTGACGGACGGACAGGACTGAATCCGAAGCGGAGGACTAAAAAAACAGATGAGGAGGTATATTAGTAACACAAAATCCGATTGATATATTATGTTTTCCTTTGTCTTCTTGAAAATTTGAAATGTTGTCTTTCCTTTAGAAAATTAGATATAAGTTCTTTAAAACTCGTCGAAATAGTATTTGGCTCTCGTTATTCGCATCGTTGCACTTAATACCATGCCTTATATAAATTTTACATAACATTAATAGAACATAAACTTAATCAATAGCCGCCAAAACTGCTTTTCATAGATACTAAATCGACATTTTCTAGAACCTGAAATACACACGCATTGGACGCATACATTATGATTAAATGCATCAACACCTTATCCTTTATAATGAGAATGGCAAAACTGACCTTTTCCTTTTGGGAAGATACTTTCTGTTTTCATACATTTCACGGGAGGTGAATCTGGTGTTTTCGTATCGGCTCGATTAAATTCTCACGCTCACGCTCACGCCCTGTCATATTTTGGTGCCTGCAAAAGAATTTAACACATAGCAGAACCTCATGAACTCGAAATGCTCGGGATTTACAGCATCCTTCGAGTTATATCCGTGAATTTGAGTTAACCGCGGCTTCACGAAACTAAAAATATCACAAAAATCAATTTGAGCTAACGGGTAATTCGGGTAAGCAAGGTTTAACTGCATGTACTTTAATTTTATTATTATCCCCCCATGAAAGGGAAGGATATAGGTTTGGTCTTGTCCATCTGTCTGTCCGTCCGTCTCACCCTGAGGGTGGGTGTCTTGTAGACATCACATCGCCATCAATGGACGTGCCCAGATGTTATTTTGCTCTTCATATTCGATACAAACAAGGATTGACCCTAACCCTTTTTTGCCCTTGTACACCCAGTATTATTAATGTTAAGGTTTCAGTTTGATCGACGTAAAATTGTTGGAATTACAGCCCTCTGAACTTAGTCGATATTCATGTTTTATTTGCCCTTAGGGTGGGTGTCTTGTAGACATCACATCGCCATCACTGGACGTGCCCAGAGGTTTTTTCTCTTCATATTCGATACAAACAAGGATTAACCCTTAACCCTTTTTTGCCCTTGTACACCCAGTATTATTCCAAAAATATATACAATGGTACCATCCCTCTTCTTCATTCGGCTTTATTTTTTTTAATGGCGCCCAATGATAATTGCTTCAGTTTCCACTTAAATATATTGCTAGATAAAAACACCTGTATGGTGCCAAAATATGAAATGTGTTCATAAAAAAATATGAGCTAATAAAGTCTGAAAATATGAAAGAATGCTTCTATTAACTCCCGATCGAAAAGTTTCATTAAAACACATGAAACAATAACAAATAAAATCAAAGTAGTGATTGGAAAATAGTGCCGGACATTTTTACCGCAGATTGAAAATACTGCCTGTCATTAAAATTTTTAGTCGAACAAAATATGAAAGACTGGCGATTTTGCTCATCACTAAACATCACTGGATGCTATTCGGGATGGTTCACATCACGGGACTGGCTATAACCATATGCAGGCAATTTATCATTTTGACGCTATGTTTTTTAACATTTCCAAGTATGATACAAACATCTGACTGAAAGCAGGCCTCAATTCTGAAATGTAGGATTACCCTGAATATGAACGTAATGTATTTTAACATATTTTTGGAAACCTTATGCATTTTAGGTGTACTCTTATAAACAAATCATGATAATATAAGCACATTTTATCAAATCAAAGCCTTTGCTGCTCTTGCCTACTCAATGGCCATCAAAATGAAGTGAAAGATACTGCTATTTGCTACAATAAACAATTGCCTAAAGCCCTAAAACCAATAATCTAGTAATAATCAAAAGTCTAATTTTGACGTCATTTTGACGCTAATATTCTAACATTTCTAAGTATAATAGAAACGTTTGACTGAAGGTAGGACTCAATTATAAAATGTAGGATTACCCTGATCGAATATGAACGGAATGTTTTTTAACATATTTTTGAGAGTCTTATGCATTTTAGGTGTGCTCTTATAAACGATCCATGCTAATAAAAGCATAATTCTATGAATACTTAATGATGCCTTTGCTATACTGGCCTAAAGGATACTGATATTTGTTGCAATAAACAATTGCTTGATTCCTCCTAACCAATAATCTATTTAATATTCGAAGGTTTAGAATCTATATTTATTTTTGAACAGCGCATATTATAAAATGATAATAATATTAATAATATTGTGGGAATTTCTTAATTGAACAACTTTTGTGAAGTTTTTGAAGTGCGGGTCAGTTATTTTCATTGAGAAAAATATTACAATAATTAAGCAAAGAGATACTTTAGATAAAATGGGGAAGGGTGATATAGGTCTACAGGTTTTTGTTATTATCTAAGTTTCTTTCAAAAGAGGAATGACTAGAGCTTCCCTAAAAAGCTGAAGATCGAAACCTATTTACAAATAGTTATTAGTGGCACAATAACCGGTAAAGTCTTTTTCAAGCATTTCTTTTTCAGAAAATCTGTCGGTATTGTATCACAAGGACATGACTTACTGGGAGATTTGTGTACTTTGACTATTTGTACTTCACTATTCCATGCAATGTTGGTCGATTAAAACGGTCAAAGACCCGGTCTTCTTCTGCAACGCAACTAGACTCATTTTTGGATGGAATGCCTTTACGATCGAAAGCTTTACTGATATTTGAGTGTCCTTGACAGAATGTACAAATTTGTTTGCTGTATTTATGTCGGAATCAGCTTTAGGGTTAACAGATATTCTGATGTTGCCAGTTAGCGCGTTGAATGTGTTGAATAGGTCGTTGTGATTGACGCGTTTCTCATCAATAGTCAGCTGATAGTTCTTTTTCACCATGTCGCATAGTTAATTTATATTGGTCCTGATGCTATTGTAGAGGTCTTGATTGTCATTGGTTGATTTTCTTTAAAATCCACTTTTCATAACGGCGACGTTTGTGCTTCGCTGATATTATATCCTTGTTTACCCATGGATGGACAACGCGGTTTTTGTGAAACGAGCTTGTACTGGGTCGGTATATGTTGATCTAGAAGGAGTGTTGAATACATTCACAATGTGGTTTTTGCTCGGGATTATTTTATCAATATTCATCCTTTTAAGCTGAATATCCCTTCTGAATGCATCTATATCGATGTGTTTGTTGTTGTTTTGTTTGTTGAGTTGTATCCGTTTCTTCTGAGGGCCAGATTAAGCTTGCACATCATTGCGATATGGTCCTTTTGATATTGAATTGATCGTCGCGTCGTGTGATAACAAGATCCACGTAATGACCCGGCGTAATTAAGACCGAATGCATGTGTAGAATGAGGTTGACTGAATGCAGAATATAGTGATTTTTTTGTAAAATAAGAAATTTAGAAGTGGTCGACGTGTAAATGAAGGTCGACTGCTATGAAGAATTTATATTATCCATGGAAATTCTTTCTGGAATAAACGTAAATGCATAAAAATGTTTGAGGGTAAATCGTGGGGTCGACGGATACACGCGAGGCGAGCGGCAGCGTTTCGTTTCGATATTTGAATTTTTGAGGCTCACCAGTTTTGAACGTCTTTAGTAAATACGAAGGCATATAACCATAGTATCAACTCCAGATACTTTCTATATCATGTGCCCGTCAGATGGTAGCTGATTACAAACATATGACACCGCATCTTTAACCCAAATGAGTCAAGCATATAACCTGCATATCTTATTGTTTAAATCAGTGGACCCCTTTCAGCACAATGTCCAGAGAGGGGACAGAAATGAGAGGTCAGAGGACAAGCCCGTAGTGCTCGTGAGTTATATTGATATAAAAAGTCTAGTGTATCATACTACGTCTATAGACATACCTACCTTAGAACGTCTGAATCAATCATATATTAATATTAATAATATATTAATAAAGTGTCGAAACAAGATAATAGTTTATTTCTAGCTTTTATTTTTACTTAACCAATATTATCTTAATGAATGTTAAACATTATTGCATTTGAATGGTAGATATCTAACACAAAATTTAAGCACAAATCCGTTTGCATTATATCTTGACAGTATAAAATAAAGAATCTGATACTGCATTAATCTCATTTTATGGTAAAATCATCTTTATTAGAGGATATTATTTATCAACGAGGAATGGCTAATAAACCATTATTTTGTGGTATGATATTGATGAACTTGTCATAAGCCTACTTCTGATAGCTGCGGGAACGAAACAAATCGGGTTGTCGTAAAATTCAGCATACCCCGACTTATTAGAGTGGTTTTGGTTATTACAATTATCATTCACTTTAGAATCATCTCATAGTCTATTTATTGTTACAATGTGCTCTTCTTTAGTTGTCATTTTAAGTAACGATCAATGTACATAACAAATTATCATTCTTGTAGGATCTTGCTACTCGTTTTCCACCCATTTGGTATTTAATTGATGTATGCAGTTGGAATTTCTCCCGCATAAAACGACTCACGCTCTGGCATAATATTGTTTCACCTTGAGCGCCTCTCGTATATCGGGTAAAAGATCGTGCTTAGGATTTGCAAACATTTTCTATATAATATTCAATAATGTGCGTCACAGTGTATTGTAAAATCCATCAAGCTTAAATTATTGGCAAACAGTCTAATGCGTTGTGTTCGAAAGAGTTATATGCACCTACCGGTAAATATTGACGCAATCGATCCATTATTGCCCCATGAGTACGGTTTACTGTATGTATCATAAGTAGGATAAAAGGTAGTAAAGAAATTCGAGTATATTTTATTTAACTATAAGACTTTATGACCAACCTTAATGTACATGTTATTTAATTTGAAACAAACTATATAAATATTAAAACTTTTCAAGTAAACGTAAAATGGATTTGAAAAGATATGGTATTTTCACTTATTATGTTAAAGACATACAGTTTTACATATGAATTGATACACGTGTGTAATGGGAAAAAATATCCAGGCCGATTGTTAATCTAATAGCGGCAATTTGTTGAAATAACGACGGATTAGAAATAATTGTTTCAAATAATAAATAATTATATCAGTTTCTTATAAGGTAATGTATTTTGGTTTAAGTTGATTGGAAATTAACGTTGATTTATGAAAATTATTCGTTTGCATTATATTAAAGGAAAATTAATGGAATCTATTGAATTATGTCTATTTGCCAGTTGCGGAATTTAATGTGCCCTCGATAAGATGTTCTATATATAAGTTATGAAATAGTTATTAAACCATACATCTATGTATTAAGCCATAACTGATCATTCTTTAAAAGGTCCTTGTGAAATAGGACGTTTTCGTATAATTTCATGTCTCAGGAAATGGCCATGTGGTGTTGATTATTGATTATATATATAATCAGTTACATTTTCTATATATATGTTGCTTGTTAAGTTTTAAGTATTTTAAGAATTTATAACTAATTTCAGCTTTAGAAATAAGATAAGATCAAATAATCATTAAACTATTTAGATTGAATACTGTTGCATAATTAATGTGTATAATTTATAGCAAAAGCCAGCTAGCAATAAAGTATCGACGAGTTTAAAGAGCAATCATGTGATAAATTGTGTCGCTTACTCTTCTCTTACTAATAAAATGAGATATCTAAAACTGCTATTTTAAAAGCATTCTGTTAATTGAATTAAGTATTTCATGGTAAATGTTTCATAGCAATTTTGCTATAGAACGGGTGTCTATTTCTGTTTATCTTATGTGTAATCTCCTTTATCGAAGAATTCTCGGCTGAAATTTGTCGCATCGGCAAAGCAATTGGTTGATAAACTTTTAACATCACATTATTGGATTTTGATTGGATGTTTATAGTAGTACTGCAAACAATTATCTCGAACTTAGGATGGCTGTGTCATTGAAAAAAAAAATGTTAAAAAATATGCCAACATCATTTCGGGTTATAACTGATGTTTTTATAACCTCGGTGAAAAACACTGAAATGTATTTTATCTTTTTATTCCCTCAGTGAAAAACACTGGAATGTATTACGTCACATATGTCATGATCGATCAATAAGCTGGGGGGGGGGGGGCATTTGGGCAA
>LQRL01100436.1:15967-26337 GCA_001703475.1 Hydroides elegans
TTGGTCAACATATTTGACATCTATCAATATTCCAAAATAGCCCTTTTCGATATCTAGCCGGATACACACTTATCAAAAGTTATTTATTTCTGGTTAAACCCGATGCACTTGAATTCTTTATTCACCTGCCATCCAAATGCAGTTAGATAAAGCGATTTTCACGGATATTTACACCTCGTAAAATACCTAAATGACCCACTCAGCAAAAGTGCTGTAATCTGAAATCTAAAACTAGGGACTGCGTTTTCCAGGGTTCTATCATTGAATCTGTGACTAGCCAAGGCTCCAAACTGGTGATAGTGTTTGATGGTCCTCGATAAGGTCTCGCGTTTTGATTGTGGTTTGTTACATGCGAAACATGCATTGTATTTGGTAGATTTTGATAACGGAGGTCCAGTTTATCTAGGAGTTATTCTTGTGAAACATGCACTTGGCGCCTTGATATTATATACAGTGGAACCTCGTTAAACTAAACACGGATCAACCGAGCTATTGCTTAAATCGAACAAATTTGACTATCCGAGGCTCGATAAACCGAAAATCGGTTAAACCGATTGGTATTTGCCGGTCCCGATGTGTTCGGCTTAATGATATTCTACTGTATCTACTATTTGATGCAAAGAGCTTGGAGATGGCAATCAATCGGGACGATTGCAATTGAAATTCATGCTTCCGTACTTCGTAGAACCTGAGTAATTCAAAGTGCTCAGTAAAGCGATTTGCTTCCAATATTTCTAGGATTGATATGATTGATAGGTTTTATAAGACTAATATTAATTAAATTAACCGGTTAATCGGTTAAGTTAACCGGTAATTATGGTTGACAGTGTTGTAGTAAGCGAGGTTCTACTGTATATAGGCCTAAAGGAAAGAAGTTGGAACACCAGAATCCTGATTTGGTCACAGTTTATTTCATGGAGGCTGGAAACAGACAATCCTTAATATCCTTATACATGTATTTTGTGCAATTTCTATCTAGGTGATAAATGTATCACTTAAGTTAAAGCTCATCATATTTTATTCCGACTTGATACCTTTGCCAACTTGATTTGCATAAATGAATACATTCTTTGTATCACCTGTTGTATTGCCTACAAATGGTCGTAGATAAGTGTATGACTAGGGTTCCTATTTTTTTGCTGCAATCAAACTGTATAGTGTGTATGTCAAATGTGTCTTTCTTTCTTTCTTTCTTTCTTTCTTTGTCTATTTCTTTCTTTCTTATTTTCTTTCCGTCGTGCTCAATTTCTTTCTTTGTTCTTTCTTCGTATAGTTCTTTTTGCCCATCCCTTTCTTTTTGCACTTAAACATGTACATGTATAGTAATTTCAAATACAGTAATATTTAACTATCTAAACAACCCCTGTCTAATGATCCCCTCCTAATAGTTTTTGTTCCAGCTCGCACCATAATTTTCTCTTTGTATTGTTATAAGTGCACAAAGGCGATCGATTATTGTTCGATTTCAATAATTGGCATGTCTTTATAGTTTTGTAGTTATTATTTTGTATAACACTGTTATATAATGTAACATTTTAGAATCGTCTATTCTAATTAACGAGGAAATAGACAAAGACTGACATTTGCATTTGAAACGATTTGCATGTGACGTTTCCTTTTTCTTACATTATATTCAATGTAAGTTGCATGAGATATCGTTCTTTTCATAGTATAATTTGATTGTTCATAATTTACTTTTGTTTGATATTAGATAGAGGTGTATGTTCATTTTTTCCTAACAACGGAATATGTTAACTTGAATGGCGAATTTGCTATTTAAATAAACAGTAAAATACCCAGAACCGTACATGTACAATTTTGACGTTGACGTTTGCAGAACAATAGTTAAAATACAAGTCAAATACGTACATTTGACTCATTAAGACATTATAATTGAATACAATACGTACAATTGTATTTCACAAATGAAATTCTCTGCGAGTAGTACAGGATTCGATCCCAGCGACAGGTTACCCATGGGTTAACAAATGAAAAAAAAATCAATATTATTTTATTTTTTAGGCCTTACTCACGCCCCGTCGCCCTCGGCGTCACACCAACAACTACAACATCACCACATACCGACCCGAATCAGGACCAATCACCAATGGCGCCACCGTCGTCCAAAAACCCACGTGGCGGAAATGGCGCCATTTTGAATAACGACCACGTGACCGGAAGTCAGGACGATCATCATAAAATGGCGGCCATGGCGCGTCAGCGAGAAAGGGAAAAATTGAAGGAGGAGCTGTATAAGGCAAAGTCGAAGCTGGATAGTGGCATGGCTGCGGGAAAAGCCAAAAGGGATTCGAATCATGGGTAAGTGTATGCGTGGCATGGGAAAACAAGATGAGAGAGTTGAATCATGGGTAAATATGTGGGCGATTTGTGCGGTTAAAATCCGGATATAAAAGCGTTCTCGAATTATTTGAAAGAGTTATTAAGTGGGTTAATTTTGCTGTGTAAAGCAAAGTCGAAGCTAGATAGTGGCATGGCTGGAAAAGCCAAAAGGGATTCAAATCATAAGTAAATATGCGGGCGATGTGTGCTTTTGAAATCTGGGTATTAAGGCACTTTCGAAATATTTGTAGTTCGAAGCAAGAGAGATGCGCCATAATGATTGTATAATGTATATATTTTTTTCGTTTCAAGGTCTAAACGCCCGCTACACGGCTCCCCAATCGGCCCGCCTCCCGCTCTCCCTTCACACCTTATCCCGCAACAACAACCCGCATCTTCCTACAGCATGGATGCAGGCGCCCCTCAAAATACACATTTAATGCATATGACACAACAGAGTGGTGGCGCCACTATCGAGCGGGATAAAGAGCTACAGTGCATGCGCGAGGAGATGCATAAGATGAAGGCTAAAAACGTCGAGTTGATGGCTGATAAGCAGAGGCTGCATAAAAAGGTAAAGGGGTAATAGAGATGCTAGTGTTTGAAATTATGGCAACTGGGGAACGTTCTACATGAAAGGGGTGGGTTTTTTTAAGTTGAGGGCGTAATGTTCTTGCAAATCAGCAAGTATCATAGCAGTTTCAAGCGATTTATTGAGCACTCATTATGTACACTTGAGTTTAATCCCATGGTTTTACACGTGTATTAATGTTTTTAAACTTTAGATAAATACAAGCTATGTTAGTAGGAGGTACACATCCGTTTATCAAACCGCATTTCAAATAAAACTAAAGAAATCGTATCTAAAACATTCTTAAAGCGACGTCTGTGCCATTATTCAATAGCGCCGCACAGGTTGTATCCTCTTTTAACTTAACTTTTCCCACATTATATCTCGTCATACAGGTTGAAGAGCTATCTACGCTTCGAGACGAAGACAAAATGGAGATAGACGAACTGCGTAAACTGCAACTTCAGCAACAACAAGAGTCAATGAGCGACAGCGAGTCATCCGAAGCCATTAACATATTCGGTTCCGAGTATGACAGTTTGAAGAACGACAATGCGAAACACAGTGCTGAGAGCGGCGGCGGTGGAGATCAAAGGGGGATCAAAGGTGGAGGAGGCGGTGATCAAAGAGGGATCAAAGGCGGTGGAGGCGGTGGTTGTGTGGGATTCTCGGAGATGACGTTGGAGCGACTGCAAGAGGATAATGCGGCACTGTCGAAAGAAAATAGCGTTGTGAGTTTATTGATTGTTTTAGTATTTGTCGATTCCGCTTATAATTTAAATATGCAGAATATGATTTCAAAAGACTAAAAGTTATTGGGTTCGATCCTTGTACGTGACAAATTAACCTGTCGAGGTTTCAAAAGCCTAGTTTGACCAAACCTGACCACACCAACGATTGGACGTTTAATCATCATCAAGGTATTATAATCAGCCTAAAGTCATAAACCATTTTCATAGTTCATAATGAGACGGATATGTTGACGTCTAAAATGAACCTTTTAGACGTCAAATCATTTAACAAAATCAAATAAACCAGTTATCATATTGTACTAGCCACATTTCATGTTTATGTAAGATATATATGTTTATATATACCTTTCATCGCTTTATCTCAGCTCAAATCCAGCCTAAGCAGCCTTCGCCAGCACGTCACCAGCACCATCCAGAGACATTCCAGAAACAACAATTAAGATTTAATGCTACAAATTTATAATTTTTTTGAAGTTTTTTAAGCAATTTTATTAAATGTGACCGTTTTACCACAGCTAAAATCAAGCCTTAGTAGCCTACGGCAGCACGTCACATGCACCATCCGGACAACAACAAATCAACACCATCGAATTGAGATTAAACACTACAAAGTTATGATTCTATGTTAGTTTTGTACAATTTTGATAAACATTTATCTCCCTTTTACCTCAGCTCAAATCCAGCTTGAGCAGCCTTCGGCAGCACGTCACCAGCACGATCCAGACATTCCAGAAACAGCTCGATTCGGCCAAGCTGGAACGGGACAAATATCGCGACGATCTTGACCAATGCCGCGAGCGTCTAAATCACGCGTTAAGCGATAAAGATAAGAATGGCAAGGAGATGGCCCGGTTGAGGAGTGAGCGACAGGCCGTTCTGCATGAGTATAATCTGGGTAAGTCCGGAAGGCCGGCCCTTATGGACCTTCTGGCTCAATTTCCGTATAAGTATATACTAGGTTTCAATGTTATATCAAACGAGAACCTGGTCTAGACGCAGGCTGTGGAATTGACCCTCTTGGTTTTGTAAATGTTTGTCCTCGTTCCATGAAACGAGTATTTTGTGTTTTTCAAATCCATTTAAATATAAGAGTATTGGATTATAACAAATCGTTATCGCGTATTACTGAATGTTTCATAACGCAAACTAATAACTTTTCTCAAAAACATACATGCATTTCTAAAAACATGGAGAGAATGAAATAATTGCTCATTTTCGTCTGTTTCGTTATGTTCTTTGAGGACAAAGCGGTGGTTACGCTATTTATATGCAAATTGTTTCTGTTTGAATTGATGATTCCGTCTTTCCTCATTTTGTAGTAATGTCGGAACGCAACCAAGTCTACAAAGAGATGGACCAGCTCGAGGAGAAACTGGGCACGTGTCAGAAGAATCTGGACAAGCATACGAAAGAGAATAAGTCGATGTCGGAAGAACTGGAAACTCTGCGAAGGGAGATAAAGTCGGCGTTGCAAGATAGGGACCATGCAATGAAAGAGGTGAGTGGACTGTAGAGCGAAAGTAGGTGGCAGGGGGTTAGGGGTTGCCGTGGTAAAACTAAAGACTTGCAAAACGAGGAAGATTAAGTCGACATGGCAAGAAAGGGAACGTGCCATGACGGAGGTTGGGGGATAACGTTTTGGACTGGTTGTTGTTCGTGCTATGAAGGAGTTGAGGAGATAAAGTTTAGACTTAAATTGAATGTTCGTTGTGGGAAAAATAACATGTTTGTAACAATAAAGCGGAGTCTTTGTCCTTGGGCGGGCTTGTTTGATGAAAAAATTAATAAATTCATTTTAGATATCGAACACATTGGTGCCATTTAATTCTATTTAGCAAAATTATATATATTATTTTCCCTCCCTTTTATAGCTTGACGAGATCCGCGAGCGCCACAAGAGTACGATCGAAGAGGTGAAGCACGAGGTGAAAGCGGAGACGGAGCGGCGCATCGAACGCGAGCGCTCGTCACGCGACGGAAGCGACGCGAGCAGCAAGGACATCGCGGCGGCGCGCGAGATCGACGGGCTGCGGAGGGAGGTGGAGCGACTCAAGGCAGAGTTAGTGGGTGAGTAAGATAGTGAGAAGTGTTCGATCGAGATAGGCCGCGATGAGCGCCGTTTTAAGAGCACGATCGAAGACGTGAAGCACGAGGTCGGTTGACTGAGGAGGGAGGTGGAGCGACTCAAGGCAGAGCTAGTGGGTAAGGGTCAAAGTTCAAAGTCATTGGTACTTTGGGTGAAAGCGGAGGCGGAGCTTGTCGGTAAGGTCAAAGTTAAAGGTCATTGTTACTTTGGGAGAAGGCAGAGAAGGAGCGTGTTGGCAAGGTCAAAGTAGGTGAAAACGGAAACTGAATTTGTCGGCAAGATCAAATTTAAAGGCCATGGGTACTTTAGGTGAAAGGTCATATATTTCATGACCAAGTCACAAGGTTCCAAGGGATTCGAAGAGAAGGCCGTTCAAGGCTTCCTTTTTTTTGGAGGGAGGGGGATGGGAGTCAAATTTAAGATCAAATATTGAAATCGTTTCATATATAAAAGAGAACCAACCACGTCTTCTCATTAGGAACATGTTACCCTCAAACTCATGCTGAATGGACAAACATATTTTAAAGAAATCACGTGCATTTAAAACTGTTGTTTTATTCGTTATATGAGAAACAACAAATATTATTTTTTTGAAATGTCCATTGACAATAAATAGTAAAGTTATCCATAAATATGATAAATCATTTATACATTCGATAAACCTTAAGATAAAATACATGTAAATCATGTACACATGGCAATACGAAGTCACCGGTTTTAAAACACATTCAGTGAGTCCTACAGGGCGCTGTTTCGTGCATCAGACATGTACATGTATAAGTTCAATTTCTACTCAAATAGTTCTACATAATACTGTTCATGAAACCGCAAACTGAGTCTTTCTTCATTGTCATGGATATGCACAAAACACTGTTTTCTTTGTCGTTCAATCACATCCCTCAATGGGTACGCGTCATCTATTATATAAACACCAGCCCGGCGCCAATAGATGGGAATCGTTAAGTAGCGTCCGCGGAATTCGATCCACGCGAGGTTTGGACAAGCCAGTAATACTTGGTTGAATGATGTGGCATCGATATTATCCAATGAGATTTGACAGATAAGCTTGGAGAGATAGGGACAGTGGAGGCAGGGTTATGATTGACACATAAAAGTCTACTCATATAGTTCTACATAGTGTTGTTCATGAAACCGCAAACTGAGTCTTTCCTCGTTGTCATGGATATGCACAAAACACTGCTTTCTTTGTCGTTCAATCACATCCTTCAATGGTCTCGCGTCATCTATTATATAAACACCAGCGCGACGCCAATAGATGGGAATCGTTAAGTAGCGTCCTCGGAATTCAATCCACGCGAGGTTGGGACAAGCCAGTAATACTTGGTTGAATGATGTGGCATCGATATTATCCAATGCGATTTGACAGATTAGTTTTGTTATATTTGGACAGTGGTTGGCTATGGTTGATAGATATGAGTCGTCCAATCGAGTCCCGGGGCGTATGGAGATGGTTTCTAGCTGGTGACGTGCAGAATCTATAAGATCTCTAAATTGATCCGGTTTCAATTTGACGTAATGCAGTAGGTGCGTTAATCGAGGGCAGGCTCTAACTAAACTTAGTAGAAGCGTATAGGGAATATGATCACCGAATAGCGAGAGGCTTCTCATATTGTAATGTGCTCTGTAATGATTCCCACTTGGTTCAAATTTAGTCACTCGCTTGGTTTGAAACTGAAATGATCGCAACGTCGTATTCTCGTGTATCAACTGCATGGTTCCCCGGCCACTTATGCTTATCAGATTATTTAATGAAAGCCGTGTTAATTTGGGCAAATGTGCGATCGTGAGTAAAGCTCCATCGTCGATATAATCACAATTCTTTAATGTCAGTTCGTTTAAGGCAAGCATTTGGTCGAAATGGAACATATCTGCTTTGATCGCTATGCCTTTGAGAGTGAGTGTTTTGAGCTGGTCACCATGGTAAAAGAGGATATCGGAAAGCATGGGATCAATATTGGATCCCAGATAGCCCGCTTGGTCGTAACGTGCTGAAAGGCTCAAATGCCGAAGTTTGTCCCAATGGCGCATAGAGTTGAATGATATATCGGTTTGTTGATAAGTGTTCAAGTATGCTAGTTCAAGTTTCAAACGCACTAACTGTGGACACAATTGAGCGATGCTTTGAAGTTTGGCTGGGTTGAATTTGAAATCGAATAGCTCCAGCACCGTCAATTGCTTAAGCGAGGGGGACTCGAACAATGCTTTCAAACCGTCGTTGGATATTTTAGATGTATCGTGAAGGCACAGCTTATCGAGTGAATCGGATATGCCGGGTAGTTTCAGTATCATTTCGTCGTCTAAAAACCCATCTAGGCGCATACCAGTATACGACTTGACATGCTTACACTTTTCTTGAAGTAATCCAAGCTGCTTTGAGAATCGTGCCTTATAAGTAGGGTCGACCTGAGCGTAGCCCGATCTAAGTTTCCCTTCATACGCCGTTGGATCGTAATAGATATGCCGTAGATTAGGATGATAAGCATGACATGCTAGATAATCGAGCTCGGTACATGAACCGTAACCACCCTGGATGTTGTATAGATATTCCAAATTGGGAAAAAGCCATGATAAATGATCCATGTATGCTATAACCGTGTCTCTATTCTCAATTTTGTCCTTCATAATCGGTAAATGGAGCGTTTTGATATTGTCAAAGTCGGTGCTTAACGTAGCTTCGATAGCACGAAAACAGTCATTGGACAGAACCGAGCATTGACTGCAATCTAAGACTTGTAAACGTTTACCAATATGTTCCATGAAACTGCATAATCTGCGCTCTGTGAAGTTCTTGGGAGCCTGAAATGTCATCCATAAGGTACGGTCCTTTTGTACACGGTGCCAAGATTTGCAAACGGGAGAAACGGTTAAGGCCAATGTTTTCTTATCCAGATATGAGAAGATGTTAAGTAGAATTTCTTCGGAAAACTGTGGGATATACGGAGTCGCCATTCTGTAATAAGAAAGTAGAATCTATTAGTACCTACGTGTCGGTTAATATTAGCTTTTAGCAGATTTTGTATGCATGATGTCTCCTATTTAAGTAGCTTACATTTGAATATAATTTAACGAATAAATGTTATTGAATCGAATTCCTGAGTATTCATTTACGCAATTGGAAACGTTGATAAAAAGACAGGAAGCTACATAAGAAAAAAAGTATTCATGATTGTATTTAATTTACTTTCTTTTTCGCGATAAGCTTGGTTAATTAATCCATAAATACTTACTGTTACACATATGCTTGAACCATATTTATGGTTGATAAACAAACTCTGCCACAAATTAAGTCCACAATTTATCTTACCTTGTAATTCCTTACCTTGTAAATAGTTTTCCATTACCAAGTATATTCTAAATAACGAGTAAGTTCCAGCCTTGAGTACTTGATCCATGCTATGAAAATGCATATTGCATACTAGTAAATAAATCAATAAATTTGCACTTCGTGTTATAACGTTTCTTAAGCGGCTTATCAATTAATGTGAATTGCAACGGAAACAGTTTGAGTGAGCCTTATGATTTGGGCATTGACATTCAGTCATTGTGTCTTACATTGTACTTCTTCGATTTTATGGTGAAGCGAAATGCTTTCAAGTCATTGGGTAGCAATGCCCTGCAGCAAGTGCTTCAAGATAGATCATTCTCTCGCTTTCTTGCAAGTTTTGGCCCAAATTGCGCTATTCAATTACGAAAAAAACATACCGGTAATAATGTATGATTGTATTTTTGATTTCTCCTACAGATACCCAACACGAAGCAGTGCTCGCAAAGAATTGTCGCGACTGAGTGTCAAGCGAACGCGACAGGATCGATTCGCTCGTATAATTCGCTCACATGATTAGCTCAAATAATTTAATTTCAAATTCTTTGTAACGATTTGATTTTCATTTTTCATAGATACCCAAAACGAAGCCGTCTTAGCCAAGAACCGTCGCGACTGGGTGTTTAGCGAACGCAAACTAATCATTGGCTCGTATAATTCGCTCGAATATTTCGCTCACATGATTCGCTCAAATAATTTTAATTCGAACCCTCGAACGGTTTTTTTTTCCATTTTTCATAAATACCCAACACGAAGTGGTTCTCACCAAGAATCGCCGCGACTGGGTGTTCAGCGAACGCAAACTTATCATTCGCTCGTATAGTTTGCTCACCTTATTTGCTTACATAATTTTCATATCGAACTCTTAGTAATGATCCCATTCGTCTCCCTCCCATAGATGCCCAACACGAAGCCGTCTTAGCCAAGAACCGTCGCGAATCGGTGTTCAGCGAACGCGACAAGATCGTTCGCTCACTTAACCTGCGAGTTGCATACATAAAAACGTGTATTGTTGTTCAAATTTATATTAAATACAATTTACTTTCACAGATACGCAACATGAGGCTGTCCTCGCCAAGAACCGTCGCGACTGGGTGTTCAGCGAACGCGACAAGATTGTTCGCGAGCGCGAGAGCATTCGAACGCTGTGCGACAAACTGCGACGCGAACGCGACTCAGCCGTCAGTCAGTTCATGGGCGCGGTCAAGGATTATGACGAGATCAAGAGGAGCGAGTGCGAGGCACTGAGACAGCTGAAAGAATACAAGTAAGTTGAAG
>LQRL01100443.1:4301-14874 GCA_001703475.1 Hydroides elegans
GCGATATTAAGTTGTCTTGGTATTATTATTTTAAAGGTGATAAAAATACAAAACATATATATTTTTGTAAATAAAGATATTTAGTTCTGGCGTTCCGGTAATCATAATTATAGCCGCTTTAGTGCAATACGCTTCTTAGTTGGATATTCATAGTTTGTAAATATAGTAATATAAATTCACAAATTAGCGGGAAAACAATGCACATATGAAATGGGGACGGTAACGGTTCAGGAAAGGTGTATATTTAGTTTTATAAATATAGCAATACATTTAACAAATTATATATATCAGTCTTAATGGCAGGTTACACAACAAAGGATAAATTGACCATTTTATAAAACAATCTAAATGAAATTATCAATTGTAAAATGTATTTATAATCAACAACTAAACATAGTTTAAGTATTACAAATTGTATGCAGTATTTATCGTTAAGCCGTCAAGGTATCAGGCTTCTTTATTGAATAGATCTATGACACAAACATAACACAAATATAGATCTGCTAAATCCTTTTGAATTACATTTTTTAGTATGAATATAAAACTTATATTTGAATTAGGACTCTGGTATCGTGAATAGGATGAGGGCCCTTGATTCAGTCACAATAGATAAAGAAATCGGGACATTTTTCTTGTCTGTAACGTACATATACTCGATTTCGTTCGAAATATAGCTATATTAAAGTATGAAATAGTTCAAGCAATATAATGTGTGTTTCATGTGTATCAGTCATTTGTTTTTTTTTTGTCCTTAGCGCTAGTCGATTTTATCCGAAACCACTTTTGGTCAAATCCATGTGAAATTGTCTATATAAAATTCAGGTTGTTTGTGTTTTCGAGAACATCGATATATGCTTTCCGTTTTGGCTTATCTGTATTGAAAAGGTCCCGGTCATAAATAATGATTCGATTTTTGGTACTTGATCAGAAAAAAATATTCTTTTAATGCGGATTAAAAAAGGAAACAATGAACTGTTTGTACTAAATGTTCTCTCAAATTATTTTATTCATTTAGGCTTTGAGGCTGTGATTATATTGATTTGACATAAAATCTGCTGATATATTATATGTATTTCATGTAATTGTAACTCTCTTTCATACTTTATGTAAATCATATGTTCAACAACATGGAAAACATAGTCAAAACTTATCTTTTGTCCAAACTGGATCGGCCTATTGTGTTATTGTACTGTGCATAGATGTTAAAACTGCCATAGAGTGTGAGTTGCCTTTTAGGTGTCAAAAATTAAACAGTCGAAAATGGAATAAGCGTTGTTATTACAATGTGGGACCAACGATGTCAATCGTAAACTGTTGCCTTATTATGCTAATTAAATGAGTAATATTGTTCGTTTTTATTGTTTTTTTTTGGGACCAATTGCTTGAAATTTCTTTTTACTAACATTGCAGCATTTCCATGTCGTATTTCTTGTTTACTGTGTTTTGAAGTGTGAATAGGGACTGCGCTTGATTGAAAATCAAAATTCAACTTTCCTGCTGTTTGATTTAAACTGAAAGTGTCTCTTAAGAGTTATCAATTTAAAAAATATGTTTTAATCGTCCTATGTATAATTTACTAAAATATTCAAAACTCCCTCAGGGGATTAAATCGTTGGGTTGGGTTAAATTCGGTATGAATGTACTCACTTAAACGCTTGTGCAATATATTAAATGATGATTTATGTACTGCTTTGGAAGCCTGTTAAAAGTGTTTATATTCTACTTCTTGGCATAATTAATCTGTGATGCGGGTTTTAAAAGAGATTTTAAAGTCTTAAAAATGAAAATGTTATTTCATTGTGTATGTAGTTATAAATTATGCCTAGGCGTGCAATTGTAACAATGTGCCATCATTTTGTTGAGAAATGTTGGTCTATGCGTTGATTTAACCATTGTGTTAAATGCTTTGTATCATTCATATGTATTTGGAAATTATCTTAAGACTGGAATGTATTCAAATTAAAGCTTGACCGCGTATCGGTTTATAATACATTCCAATTTTTTTTGGAAAAGCTCTGACAAGTTTTATAGGTCTGATACATATTGATCTGATAGTGAAAACTATATTGAAATTAGTATTTTTACAATACTTTTATTTCAAGGAATATTCTTATTTTCTTTGTCAATCCTCAACGATCTGAAGATTTTTATACGTCGAATTTTTATGTTGATTAATAGATACAATATAAGATCATTATTTTCAACAAGTTGTATCTGTTTGACATTTATTTCCAATTGATGCATTGTGTTTTAATGATGTGTTTTCAAATATGTTGATTTTCTTTGATTTGTATATACTTCTATTTCAGAGCGTAGATATGTTTATGTACTTATTCCTGATTGAAGCACATGTGCTATTTAGCGTAATGCTCAAAGCGCTTTTCAAATTAGTTCTAATTTAGAACCCTACAATTTAAAGTTTTTCAATAGTTCGCTTACATTTATAAATGCCCATTTTCGGTGATATTTTGATCAAACATAACGTATAACGGAAGCCTTGATTGGTGTTATTTTGAAAATCTTGACAAAAAAAATACATTACCAACCTTATACACAAATAATCTTGATTTGAGTAAGACATAAGCTCGCACTTTTTAACAGTTTTAGTATCTGTTAATAAAAGCACTTGGTTTTTATAGAGACGTATTCAACTATGCTATCTATTCATTATATAAATGTGTAAATATAGCCGCATCTGTGTGTTTGTGTTTTATCATGTACTATTTACATTATGCAATGGAGATATATATTTTTATTTTTGCTACACACATTCTATATTTCACATTCCGTTCATCCTACACATTCCATGTAATAGCATTCCATAGAAAATATGATTTCATTGTAGTTTGAAATGGTTGGCTTTATAGATTTCAAAAGGGGAGGGTTATGTCATATACATACAATCATTTCATGTTTGCATAGCTTCGTATCGGAAGTGAGATTTGAACTTTTGCTCAATGAAAAACCTATGTTTTAAAGGCTCTGTTATACGGTTTTATGCATTTTGGTTGAAATCAAAATTTGAATATCTGTTAACTTTATAATGAATCAGATGTACAACTAAAATCGGATACTATATCCTCAGATAACAACCCCATTCGTAAAGAACCGATTTAATGTAACATTGCGTATTTCGATGGTGATAACATACTTACGTGTTAATTAAACATAACATTTCACTAAAAATATAAGTTTTAAAATTGTAGCCTTTTTTATACAATTAGCATTGGTCATACAGTCGTGTTTCTTAGTTTCATTTTCGCTTTATGTCATTAGCTTCTTATGTGTGGGAATCTCTCTGTTTTACATGTCATGTGCTTGCTTTCTACTTTGCTCTTCTTCTTGTTCATCGACAAACTGCATTTCATTCTCACTCACTGTGTTTTGTCACATATATCTATATACTCTACAAATAAATTTTATAAAAAAAAACATATGTGTTTGTTTCTTTTTGTCACCTGAAAAATATTTTTAAAATGCCATGAATGTATTTTGACATTATGAAGAGGTCATGTATTTGAATAGACATAAACATAAAGAATATGTAACAAAACATCCCACAGCAATGGGAAATAAGAACTACAAAATCACATATAAGCGATAAAAGATCAGCGACCAAGAACACTTTTGAAACTTGGTAGACATGTCAGCCTCACATGAATAAATGCCGTTTAATCTTTAGGTGGAAGTAACTCACGCGGAACTCATGACCTTAACTATATAGGTAGAAACGGTTCTCGTATGAATTTAAGTTGATGTGCGTTTTGTTCAATCTGTCATTCGTCGAGAAGCCGTCAAATTTGTTTACGGTACTGTGATATGTATGTTAAGAAAAAATATGTTCAAAGTTATCCTAGACACTGTTGTTACATGAAATAAGTTATTGACGCGCGCCCAAGCTGGTTATAATTTCACAGTGAATGGATTAACTCTGGATGGTTACAAATAAATAAAAGTGCCTACTGTGTCCGGATTCTAATGCTTTGGTCCATTTCTAGACATTTGTATGAGATATTACTTGCCACACACTCATGGCGCTTCGAAATAATAAGCATAACGGACATCTTGGTGGACATATGAATCAGCGAATTAGTTTACATATTAATTATTGCAATTATATAGTTAATTGTATTATGAAATTAAACTATTCATTAAATACATGTATAAACAAATTATAGTGGAAAATCGAGAAAAAAAAGTTTTTGCTTATAACTTTACACAAATAAATTTACACCATGGTTACGATATTTGTTATTTGGCTTCATTTTTTTGGCAAAAAATGTCATATATTCCTATATACATTATTATTATCATGTTTGCATTAGATTTTCAATTTTCGCAGATTAAGGTGTAATCAAACAAACAAAACTACTCTTGGTTAAGGGCTTTTTAGACTAAGTCCAATCAAATAAGCCTAACTTTTGTAGAGGTTACACCAATTTGTGCAAGGCAGGATAAAATAAAAAAGAATTCTATGTTGCACCCTCGAATTATGAACGCATTTTGATAAAAAATTTACTTAATGGGTTTACTTATTTATTATTAAATGAATTTTAAGTCCCACAATTTTGCCGATTTAGAATAATAATCAGCGATTACATACTTTTTCTCATGTATACCATGTTTGCAACGTCTTAGGTATAGGATAATAATAGCTTAATAAAAATGATTATGATGCCTCCTTAGTAATATAGTGGTTTCTAAGCACTTTTTTTATATAAATCCTTTCACAAATGCATTTAGTGCATAATCGAAAAATGAACCCTCGAATATACATTTCGTTTTTGAGATTAAGTTTTTGTGAGATGCATGCAAATATGAATTATCGACTAGGGGCAAAATTCTAGATCTTTGAGTTATAGCTTTGATTTTCATGGAGGCTGCCCAAATTTATGCCAGACATTATTTTGACTGTTAGTTGCATATCAAAATATGAACGCAGTTTGATAAAAACCACTTGATTAGTTTGACATTTTCTTTTTCAATCATTTTTTATTCCAATTATCTTGCCGATTAAGGATTTTAGGTTGTTAAAATCATTGTGTTTTTGAATACGATTAAAAATGTATCAGTCGTTATATATGATATAACGCCTAACAATTTTGTCACGTTGTTTTATATATTCAATGAGATATATTTATGCCAATGGTTAAAATGTTTACAAACCTGCATTACCGAAAACACTTGACCATACTGATAAATATCTAACTGATAAGCACATACTTAAGCTGCTTGTTTTTACTGTATACCATATGTTGAACATATTTATTTAGGTGTATGATTTAAGCTCTATTTTAACATGTATTAAAATGCTACCGATATTGCAATGTGATATTAGCAGTTATATTTGATAAGTAAAAGGAGGTAAATATAGGATCCAGGGGCATTATTTAAAAAAAGGCATATCATATGGATAGAGAATGACAGAAACATAATGAAAATGGAAAGAATTTTGAGCATTTTTATTCTTCTGATATTTCATTCCATGTCAGGTATTACACATTCTTATCGTTTGAAATAATTATTTAATTAACGTTATTAAGTCTATACAATGATTTTATTTGCCTTTGTTTCATAGTTCTGAATTATGATAAGCTGATATATTGACAAAAATAATCACGCACACAACGTTTCAATACATATGATACATAAAAGTCAATAATGCTGTCAAAAACGAATTATGTTCATGTAAACATCTTTGGTTTATATAAACCATTAATTATTTATGTGTTATTTTACATTCAGTTGTTGTGTGTTATACCATTATTGAAGTACCAGTACATACAGCAGCTCTAGTTGGCGATCAAGTGCGCTTTAACTACAGTGCTGTTTATACTCAAGGGACTGATAGCATCAAATGGGGTTTTTATGACGAGAGCAGTGGCTCGCCAACTTTAAGAACTATCTACACTACCGCACAGGGTGTAATGATATAATGTTCAGATCTACATGGAAAATGGATAAAGCGCTGAAACCCTATTAAATGAATACTGTTAAATACTCTATATCCTATTAATTATATATACATCTGATCGTCCAAACAAACTGTCATGTTTGCTCTATATACATATAAAAAATAATAATAATATGAATTTTCAATCACTGGATCTTTAGAAAAGTTGCATTATTGGTCATAAGCAAATAATAGCAATCGGCGCAATATCAATATTTATATGATGTTGTTTTTTAAACATATTTGTCCTTTGGTATCTTATAAGGCATAACCCCAGATGCAGCACCATATTTTGATGTCGACGATTCGATTCCTGATCAATATGATCTTATTATGTTAAATGCGGAGGAAAAATTGGCAGGAAGATATTATGCAGGATTTGCGATTAATGACGCTGTAAAAATTGAGCCTGAGCTTGTGGTTCTGAGTATGCATCAATAAAACGATAGTTATTAATTGACTTTTGAGGCAAATTTTATGCAAACAATGATATAAGAAAAAAAGTCCATATTGATTTGACAAATGTGTTGCTTTAATGTAACATTTTAAATTTTGAATGTGAAAATATTATACGTGAGGCAAATATTTCATTTATATTTCTCAGTTAATATTACTTAGCTAATACTATAAGACTGTAAATTATTTAAAATAGTGATATTGATAGTGATAGTGATGTATTTAATAGGATTAACGAATTTTTATTTAATCATTTAGCAGCACAAAGCGGATCGAAAAGCGTTTGGAGCCACAACTTATGCATGCTCATCTCGCTTAAGATTAAAATACATTTACTATGGGTTTATGTATATCATTAAGCGATTATATTGATTTTGTCATATTTTTAAAGCTGAACCAACATGTTCTCCGCCCCCTGGAACAGAGCCGGATGGAAACTATGTTCTATTTATATGCACTCTACAATATAAGGGTTACAAAAGGCCAAGGATGAGATGGTTTAATGAATATGAGGAGGAAATAGATAGTGCTATGCATATTGATGAAACCAATACAGTCAGGTAGAATTTTATTAAATGATAATTTAATGAAAATATTTTTTAAAAAAATGTATGTAATGAATGTAATATCTTAAGACATTGGATTTATTTGCTAAATATATATATGACATGTCGTATATGGGCAACAGATCGAATTCAAAGTGCTAAGTGTTAAGTGTTAAGTGTTTAGTACACCCTAGTGTTACAGTATGGCGGTAAAATCTGCCCATATTGTTTTTGGTAAATTTTTTAGTTTTTTTCGTCATTATTCGCTCTAGATTGTTCGCCAATATGACGGCTACCGACGAGATAAACGGTCACGTAATGACTTGCAAAGTTGATTTCACTCAGGACGATGGGGAGCCGTATCCTGCACCGACATTCGAGCACCAGTGTCAAACATACTACGATATGTTCTGTAAGTGACAGCCATGTGTAATAAAATAACGCATAGCATGTAACGTCGTATGTTTGTGAGCAAGATTGCAAACAAACCATAGGATGCTGGGCCATGTGACATAGGACGCTGTATTGAGCTTGTTCAACCCAAACATTCCGTGTTTTCAATGTGTTCGTTTCTCATCAACGTACATATGCATAAAATCTATCAAACGTCAAATCCCATTCATGTGTTTGCCTTTAAGATTAGATTGCAATACACGGTTTATCTGGCAAAAGGCTGCTATATTGGTCAGGCCATGACGCGATCAAAAATCTGTTATAATACAAACCATGCGTTGGTATTGACGATTGCTAACATGGTCTCACGACCGATTAAAAATTATTCAATCTAATTAAACAATATATAGTCGTTAATATATAAGTATAAATGCAAAATAAATGTAATGTGCTACTGTAAAATTATTTTCGGGAAGCGTAACAGCATCTGTTCGTCAAAAATAGTTTGGAAAAAAATATATGCGTCATTTTATCAGATCATCCCACCAAAATTGATATCAACCCGAATTCTGACAATGGAACTTTGACGATGTACGAAGGGGAACAAATCAACTGTACAGCAAATGGTAATCCCGACCCCGACTATAGATGGTATTGCGATGGTGCTTATCACAGCGAAGGTAAATATGTACTTTATTATATAATATAATAATATAAACAACTTTAAACCGTTTATGTAACTGTGGAGCAACAAGATAACTCCATGGCGTTAATAATATCCTGTTTATTGAACTCTAATGGGGTAGGTTTGCTTTTTAACCGAATGCAGGGTGAAATAAGTCTATATGACTATGAACTCTATACTAGAGTAGAGTCTATACCGGATTATGAATAAATTTAAATACTTTCAATCAACTTTGCTGTCAAGAAATAGCTTAGAGTTTTCCCATCTATGCTGTCCCCTGTTGTAGAACTGCCCTCATGGTACAATCGTTACTTGTTTAGAGTCGGAATAAAATGCCAGAAGTTCCAAATCACAGCTTTATTATATCAAATATCCACAAAACACATATTAGTATGCATCCTTTATCATCTTAGATTATATCCGAATTCCACTTGAATTCTATCCTCGGATCACACAGATCCTTTTATGATTTATAGTATTCTTCATTATCTCCAATTCATAATTCCAATAATCTCAGAGTAGCCGAACCCCTCCTGGGTCGGAACTAACAACAATAAAATTCGAGCCCTATTTATACTTATACTCGAGCTTATATTCGAGCCCTACTTATACCATATTTACACTTCGGTCTAGAACATTCTATAACATTCTAGATTCTAGAAGATTCTACAGACTTCTACTACATTCATGAACTCGAATGTTATTTACAGTGAGTCACACATATAAACAGTAAACTCTTACGGTCAAAAAAAAGTACATAAACAAAAGAACCTTATCGAATATCAATGACTTATAATATAGAATACAGACATAAAACGTTATAAAATGCATATAGAAAACCTTTCTCCTGACACTTGCATTACATTAAAGTAATTATGTACTAATCAGAACAATAAAAAGTGATACAGCAACAAAATTATTTTCAAAACAGGCGCAAAATTTAGCGGTGAATTGTAAATAAATATACTCAATTGTACTGGTTTATATAAAACAGGACAAATCCTTTACATGGAAGGAGATCTAATAAAGGGAAGCAGCCTTCTGAATGCATGCAACTGCACTGCACGCAATATGATTGATGGAGTTTCAGCAGGCTGGTTTAAAACAGTCAAATTTTATGCATGTCAGTGAATAGTTTGTATAAGATATAGTGAAGCGTTCAATTATAAAGGTGCTGACAATGTTGGTAATGGTTATTTATTAAAAAAGCATGACATATAAGCTATTCTAATCTTTGTATGATAACCAAATATTTTGGTTTTTATAAATGTTCAAATATTATTTGGTCTTATTAGTTTACCATGAAATTTCTAAAATCTATAAAATATTATTATACTTATACGTCCCGTTTATATTCATTTTTATCAAGCGTTATTTGATATTAGTAAACGTTTGATTGATTTGTCTATTATTTTTAGATCCGCAAGCAACGTCACAAAACAGCCAAGGTATTTATCTTAATCTTAACAATAGATTATTACACGTTTTGGATAAGCCTTGCTGTAGGGTTAACAAAAGCTTCAATGTGATTTATCAAACAATTTCAAACCACGTTAAATCTTGTTTTATATACTCCATAACAAATAGAGTTAATATTTGCTCTACTCTAATAAACATATTGCTGTAATATCAATAGATATAAGTTATGTGCTTATGATATTATAACTATATTCTTAACATATGTGTATTCATTTATAGCTGCTGTGGCTGGAGTAATATCTGCAGCACTCATTATTCCACTTCTTGTTGTTGGTACTGTGCTTGGTCTTGGACTGTATCGTCGATTCACGACATATTGAGCCAAATCGGATTTTGAAGTGTGCATACGACTTTGTTGTGTACTGTAAAATATTTGCTTGATTGAACCACCAAATTGGACAGAGAATCGTTTTTTGTATTTCTCGCTTTGTTTTTGTCACCTTGCTTGGTCTAGGACTGAATTGAAGGGCTCCGTGCAACAATGTGTTAAGTCAACTTAATATGTATCGCCAAAATATATTGCAAAGTGTCACGTGATTATAGACCCATGTCATATACTTAAATCGTGCTACAAAATCAATGCGACCATTATAATTGGTTCCTTTGGCCACTTGCCAATCCTTATATAAAAGACCATTTTAAAAACATTCAATGCCTCTTTTCTCGAAACGTCGATTTCAGACTTAACACATTGTTGCACGGAGCCCTTCAATTGTTGATTTACAATATACTAAAAGGGTTTGTTTGGATGCTTTGTGTGTTTTATATTTGTGTATAAACGTGATAATTAGTTAGTAAGATCTCAAGAGCTCTATCGTATAATTTACTCATCCACTCCTTGTGGATTGGCAATGTGATTGGTATTAGAGTCGATCTACAACATATTAAGCCAATGATAGCATTCTTTTGTTTGAATATGGAGAAAAAAAGGCCTACATAAACCTTTATTTTGATACAAATTGAAATCAGTGAAACGTATCACAAAACAAATTGTTCTACATGCATTTAGACATAAAATTGCTAAAGGGTCTAGTTTAAACGTTCTAATTTTAAAAGAAGTGT
>LQRL01100444.1:0-27277 GCA_001703475.1 Hydroides elegans
TATTTCCAAAGTTAATTTTAGTAAAAACTGACCATCCTGCATATACGCATTGTTGAAGTTCACGGGGGATCCAAGGTCACTGACCTTCTAGTTGTTATTGATTTTTATGTCTGTTGAACTTATCGACTGTTTGAATCACAGCTGTTACACACCTGGCCGAATAGCTCAGTCAGTTGTGTATCGGCTTCATGTCCCAAAGGTCGTGGGTTCGATCCTGGATTCAGCTCGAAAAATATTTTTCCTTGAGAAAATCCAAGAAATAATATTCTCATGTATGGTGCCTTTAGTAGATAGCCATATCTTATCTGAAAGTTAAAGACTTTCTGTAAAGATAGATTAGATATAAATGTCTGGTTCATAATGTACTCATACATATTGTGTGTATGTTAATTCATATCGCATATGGGCATGTAGCTTAGGGATATAGCATCGGACTCAGTCATAAGGTCGTGGGTTCGAATCCCAGCTTGTACAACCGATTCCTAAAGATAATGGTATAAACAAATAAATATTTTTATAATTGTTATTTATATGCAGATGGTAAAACAAATGGATAACATATGACTTACATACCAGCGTATGCATTAACACCTCCCTGTTAAGTCTCATTATAACAATGAACAAACACGTGTTTGCTAGTACTTGAAGAGCTTTAAGTAAAGCTGGGTCATTGTCCTTGACAATCTTGTTTTTTTATTCGGACTACCTGAGAGACCCAACTCAGCCCAAGTATTTAGTATTTCTTTGGTTTTGTTTTCAGATGGATGAATGCCAGAAGCGCACGTTACAAGACAACCACATATTTCTTTGTGGTAATGTAGATTACAACGATATCAGGGACCATCTTATCAATAGGAACATTATTAGCTACGACAAAGACGAGGCATTTAGCAAGAAAGAAACGGAAAAAGATAAGGTATGATGTCGTTATTGTATTGATTAAGGTTCAATTATTAATCATTGTAAACAAAATAATTGAAAAAATTGTGTGAGTTAATATGATTTTCTATAATGTTCATTCCATGGCTCTAGAATTTGTGTAATGTATAATGGGGCCTCTTGAAAACAAATTGAGGTACAGTGAAACCTGCTTGATCCGGACACCCTTAGGACTGAGCAAAACTGTCCGGTTTAGCGAGGTGTCCGGTCTAACCAGGTTCAAAGGCTTTCTGTCTATTTATTGGGCCCGTCCCCTATATCTCAATCTATATTATTTATAGTTATGTATGTAACTATATTGGAAATATATTTTATAAATTGGTCATATTGCATACATATGGAACCCCAAGTCTGAATTTTTGACAAAAATCATGATTTAAAATGAAATGCGTGAATAAAAAAAAACAGCTCTTCACAATTTTTATATGAAACTCCCTGAATTCACATATTTCGACCTCCTCTAAATACCTCTATCTACTCTCAGGTCTTACTGTACAAAAATAAATCATAAAGTGATCAAGATGCAAAACAAGTGACCTTGCAACGTTAATCTTTAATCACTGATTTAGCCGCAATTATGCATCTCCTGAGCAAAGATATTTGAACTTATGTCAACAGACCATATGGACGCTTTGAAGCTACATATTTTACCGTGTGTGGTTTCGTGACAATAAACTGGCCATTCAATATTAAAAACTAAAGCTTTTGATGCCCCTCTTAAAAGGACACAATGAATAATGATACCCTGATTGTACGGACCCCTATCTCCTTTGAGACCTATAGAATACCGCAATTCAGGATTTTCGATAACCCCTCCCTCTATCCTTTGATGCTAAAACACAGCGCAATAAGCATTGAATACAAATATTATGTTCAATTAAGCCGCTGTTTATGTTGAAACGTATGCAATTGGAATGATGTGCATGAACAATTAGGGATTAAGTGATATATGTGCTTACGAGGAGCTTTTATACTAATAAAACCCTTATATTCATGACTAACCTTGATTTTCATAAGAACTTATTGTCCGGTTTAAGCAGGTGAAATACTTATGTATTTCAATAGTTGGTTACGATTTTGGTGTCCGATGTCCGAAAAAGCGAGGTGTCCAGATTAAGCAGGTTTTTAAATGGTATAAATTTAAAACAGTGGGAAATAAAACGGGACTGAAAAAAACTGTCCGGTTTAGCGAGGTGTCCGGTCTATTGAGGTGTCCGGTTCTAAGGTTTCTCTGTATAATATATATATATATATATTTTCTAAATTCATATGAATAAGCATAAATAAGAGAGGAAGTTCTATGTTTATATCCTTTAGAAGAATTATTGATATTTGATTGGCCATTAATTTATAACGATACCAAGCGATTGGCTTTAATATGCATTGTATGGTTATCTTTGTTTTATTTCTCTCAACGAAGTTCTATAACACATAAACTCGACATTTACTTTGCTTGCATATAATAACTTCTGCTCATCTTTCCGAAGATTCGCGCATTGTTGGCGCATTTGCCACGCTGTGGACCGGGGAAATTCGAGAAATTCGTCGAAATATTCAAAGAAATCGACCCACCTAGACCAGATATTTTCGGGAGACTGACTTCGCCACCATCAGCGCCACCGTCGGAGCCACCGTCTGCTCCACCGGAAGTAGTGAAAAAGCCGATAATGAGGGAACAGAGTGGTCTTGACGAGGTTGACGCTGCTGACAGCAGGTATGTGTTTGGTCACCCATTATGTCGTATATCATGGTATTCATGACTTGGTATTGTTTTAGTTACAGTCCTTAGTTATGCAATGAACTAGTATGATGTACAGTATTGTTACTGGCGAACAAATATTCAGGAAGGAATCTATATATGCATGTATATTTTTTTTCAATGAGTTTAAAGTCGTCCGTAACAATACCGCATCTGATATAATCAGGTTAAATTAAATGTAAAACGCAATTTTGCTTTAGTATCGCGCTCTCTCTTACGTTTCCGGAAAATTGTCGCGGAACTGACCATTTAAATTTAGTTTGTTTTAATGAATTTAGATAGACATCATTTACTACAAACGCTAAATGACATTTCGTTAACCCATAGCCTCCAAGAGCCACAAGATATCGCGGGCGGAGAAAATTCCAACCTTTTTCAAAGTCCTCATCCACTGGTGCCTGCTACAACTCTAGCTATGACCGGAAACAACACTTCTTCAATGATGGGGGTTTCCCCTTCTCCAGGGAATTCCCTGGTGACGGAACAATTAAAACGATCTGGAATAAGCCACAATATGGCTGTAGCGTCAGGTATAACATGCTATTCCGCCAATATTACATTTTTAGTCCCGTAGCGCGGTAGCGGGGGACTTTTGGATCCGGGTCCGTCCGTCTGTCTGTCCGTCTGTCTGTCCGTCAACTGTTCTCTATTCCGCGACCGAACACCAAAATTACTGGGCAGAATCGAATGAAACTTTCTACAATGAAAGAATATATATTGAAGTTGTGCACCTGGATATTGGTTTTGTCGTGCGACCAAAATTGGGGTCGTACGACTTGGTCAAAAATGAGGAATTTCAACACAATTTGGAGTTAGCTATTTCCGCGACCGAACTCGACAACTACGGGGCAGAATCGAATGAAACTTTCTACAATGAAAGAATATATATTGAAGTTGTGCGCCTGGGTATTGGTTTCGTCGTGCGACCAAAATTGGGGTCGTACTACTTTGTCAAAAATGAGGAATTTCAACATAATTTGGAGTTTGCTATTCCGCGACCGAACTCAACAAATATGGGGCAGAATCGAATGAAACTTTCTACAATGAAAGAATATATATTGAAGTTGTGCACCTGTCCAGGGTATTGGCTTTGGTCGTGCGACCAAAATTGGGGTCGTACGACTTGGTCAAAAATGAGGAATTTCAACACAATTTGGAGTTTGCTATTCCGCGACCGAACTCCACATCTACTGGGCAGCATCGAATGAAACTTTCTACAATGAAAGAATAAATATTGAAGTTGTGCACCTGGGTATTGGTTTCGTCGTGTGAACAAAATTGGGATCGTACGACTTGGTCAAAAGTGAGGAATTTCAACACAGTTTGGAGTTAGCTATTCCGCGACCGAACTCAACAAATACGGGGCAGAATCGAATGAAACTTTTTACAATGAAAGAATAAATATTGAAGCTGTGCACCTGGGTATTGGTTTCGTCGTGCGACCAAAATTGGGGTCGTACGACTTTGTCAAAAATGAGGAATTTCAACACAATGAAAACAATACCCGGGTACTTAACTAAGATGAATTACTCTCTACAAGCTATGAAAAGGCCTTCGAATGAAATAGTCGGGTACGTTTCGTTATAAGCCAGGGAACTCGGTCGTGCGACTTAAAATGCCTTTGCACGGATTGGGACGGCGGGGGACTTAGTCAGCTTCACTTACCCTACTTGTTTATTTTTGTCAGTGTACCAACCGTCTCACTATTAACCTTGACGAATATGCATCTCCTTCGTTACATTCCTTTTAAGAAATACAAAAAAGGAATCCGAGTAAATTTAGAAACGTTAGCACCTTCAGATTAAGAGACTCTATCATGTATCACTTACATTTATTTTGTGTGTAAAAATGACTCAATCTGATTAGTTTAGGTTAAAGTGTCTATGCAACCAATTCATGGAACAAGATATTAGGCTTTATTATTATCTTTGTAACCTTTTTGTTAAGCCAATCTAAGCTGAAATGATATTTAAATTGTTTGAAAATTGTTTTTGGCTTTCAAATATTCTAAGCCCTTCCTATGTTTTTGTTTTGTTGTAGCTCCTCCAAGCTCAGGAGATACCCTACCAGCGACAGCGCAACCCTTTTCATCATCGCAAAATTCTCATTCGTCACTGGCACAGAAACCACAACAGATTCACACACCATCAACGGCAATGCACCAGACTGCCAGTGTAGGTAACCAAGCAGCTGCACCCGTCGCAACAGCACATCCTTCACAAAGGTCTTTTGAAGAAGCCACACATTCAGTTGCCGGTCACTACACATCTCTTGGAAATCCGCCTTCTTTACAAGGCGCGCCACTTCCAATGACAAGGGTTGCACCAACAGCATCCGGGCATTCCCAGGGTTTCAATCAACCCCAGACAGGGGGCTCCCAGGGAAATGGCCACTATGCAGCAAATAACCAACAACCAGTGAGGTATTCCAGTCAAGGAGGTGCAGGACACGTGGGTGGAGATGTATCAGATACGGGAAGAATCCATGCAGCGCCAGGGTTCCAGCCACAGGACTATGAAACAGTCAACTCAATGAACCCAGGGTTTGCCGCGATGTCTCATGGGTTTCCTGCACAGGAGTCGACAGCATGTGCTATGGGTCGGCTTACATTAGGTAAGATGTGAGAATATAAGAAGAAAAGTATAATTATATGTTTGCACGTAGGCCTATACTTATGTTGAGTTTGAAGCAAATTTGAGAAATGCATTTTAATTTTATGACCGAGTAGCATGGCTCAAAATGATTGGAGGCTTGTATGTTCCGAATTTATTACGTATTTCTGTTACACATTAAAAAGGCCAACAAACTGTAATCTATTTTTTATGTCTAGCTACAAAATAGCACAATAGGTTCGCACATGGTAAGGGCAATACAGATAGCAGATATTATAATATCAGGAGAATTATATGTATTAGTCAGCCTACAGGATAGATTTTATCCTATTAATCTGTATGTTTAAAACCAATTCATAAAAACAGTCATGAAATTTAAACCAATTCCTTTTAAACCAACAGACGACCCTGCCGACTGGTTCGACAGCTTGCCCATTGACCGCCGCTTGATGCCCTGCAAGGACAAGCTCTTCTCCAAAATATCCACCAAAATACCCAACATCGACCACCTGGCTATCTGGCTTGGCATCGACGAGGGCGAGAGGGACCAGATCAAAACAGGCAACCAGTTTTCTGTTCCCAACCAGGTGCTTGAATTGTTAACGCGATGGCGGAAACGAACAAGCAGACCAACAGTGGAAAAGCTGGTCAAAGCAATGCGCGAAGCCAAAATACCGGATTCTTCATATCAACAGGCTGTGTTGGACTTTTGTAATGGCAAATATAGTTAGTATTTACATGCGAATTCGTATAGCTAGTAGCTAATTCATTAAAGTTAAGGAACCGAAATATGCAGCACCCTAAATCACAGTTTGAAGAGTATATGTGAAGTATACTATACTTCAAGTAAAGTTTTTTTTACATGGTGTTTTATATAGTAATTATATAGAAGGATTTTTTAGTTAAGATTCTTTAATAACATTCTTTTATGAAGGATATTTAGTGAATTAGTGCCTTACCCTAACCAAAAAAGATAGATATTTTATATTATATTTTCGATGTATATCTCCAGTACACTCTTCAAACTGTGATTTAGGGTGCTGCACCGAAATATCAGCGGGTAAATGTGCCCACACCAGATATAATTGCCAGATGTAATTGATAGTTTTGTCGTTCAAGAGGAAAAATCTGTGATACTCTCGATATTTGGTGCCATTTCGTTAACTTCTAAATGCTGTTGAAATATATAGTGAAGTAAATTTGAATTAATGTTAATAAAATAAGTGTGCCATATAGTAGAGCTTATGAAGCAATCTTGTAGATTTTATTTTTTCCTGTGCTTGTTTATTGACTGTATTTAAAAGATATTGCATCCATTAGAAGTATTGTTACGTTTTTATCGAATTAGATGTGATGTGAAGTTTATTATTATTAACATGTCACTTACTTCCAATTGAAATTATGTAAGAGGAGTTAAGGATTTTAAAAGGTCGTTAGACAGATGTTAGAAGGCGGGAATGAGAAGAACATCATTAATTCATTAATTCATCAAAGCATGTTAATGAATATCTCTACGCGTTAAGGTATAAAATGGTAGTGGTAAATTCCACCGATAAGGTTGAATAAAATATTTTGCCTGAATTTGATCCTGCATTTGTCCGGCCATAAATGCATAGGTATGATGAGTTTGCTAGATTTGAATGAGTTATTTTGTTTGTTGTTTCGACATCCTATTAAATGAAATGATGAAATATCAGCCTTTTTTGTTAAATTGTGTGTATTAAGCCACCTGAAAATTTGGTTGCATATAAGTGCTGAGTTGTTGAGAACTTGTTATCACTCGGGGCAGTTGATTATAGATTGTAACCCACTGCCCCAAAGATTAACATTTATGTTATATTTTGCTCAACTCCAATCAATTGTTCATATCATGCAAACAATGATAAATAAACAAAATGTTATCTTTTTTAATGAATTGAAACTTTATCTTATATCCTTTTGAATAAAGTTTGTATTATATTGTATTGTAGTTTACTTTGCTGCGTATGTCAAAACATTTTACATCAGTGCAATAGTTTCAATGCAGCTGAGTTTAATTCAGACTGATAAATTTGTTAGAGTCGACATACAAAGGCACATCGGCATATGCTGTGTTCTTAGGGTGGATGTAAGTAAAACATTATTACTGTGAGATTGCTGTCATAAGTAAATCTGACTGTCTGCTTGCCGATAAATGTTTTTATGCGACAAAGGTATTTAAACCATACAAACCTGATTATTTTACGGTTTCATGGTTGGATTATTACGTTAAAAAGGAACGACAAGAAAAACTTTACAATATATATAATTTTCGCTTATACATATTGGTTCAAATCAATCTATAGCTGAATCGTAGATAGCTCGCATGACCGATGGGCACTCAACGATTTATTTATTTTTGTTAAGCAGATGATGATCAGATATCTTTGAAATAAGCTTAATACGCTGATTTGCATCAACGTGTTTATTCTGAAGTTGCAAGCAGGCCACGCAGAAAGTTACTGCCAGCAAATATACAATCTTCCACCAGAATAAAGATTTCAATAAATCAAATGTGAATATAGGTTGTTCTCTCACTGATTCGTTTACAGAGACTAAATTAAGATACATCTGCATCGGTTGATATATTTACAAACATAATCTTAGAGTAAAACAATCTTTTTGAAAAAAATCTTTGTTTTGTTCGGAAAAAGTTGCAAGCAAAGAAGAGCTGCAACAAGAATAAACATTTACCCGAATAAACCGTTGAGCTCCCTCGATGACCAGGGTTCAAGTACGACCATATGTGTGATGCTGGAGACATCGGATCCGGTGTTACGTGCAAATAAGCCCGCCGTGCTTAAAAGTAGCCGTTACTCTATATGCTCTTAATGAACGAGAGCAAATTCTCACATTCTCGAGGGGACGATTTTGTTTTTTATCACAAATCACGAGACGACTCAGGCTTTCTTGCACGGCGAGAAAATCATTAAGTTCACCTCGTGCAAAAAAGCCCTAGTCGTCTTATCTGTTTATGTAAGTATTTATGTGTGATAGCTTATCAACGGCGAAGATAACAAATTATTAATGATTTTCAATTTAAAAAGATACAAACATAAAATATTTAGTTTTATTCTTAATATTATTAATGTCCCTGTCTTCTTTCTCTTTTAAATTCTTAAATTGGCCTGATATATTATTTAATGAAAAGAGATGTATACATTTGTATTTAGAGCTTAAACATTAAATGACAAATTAAATATTCAGATATGTGTCATTATAAGCATAAATTTATTATTCTTGGAGTATTTAGTAAAAAATCTAGCTGTAAATGATTTTGATATATTTCAATAAAAGTGTGACAGTTATTTTTATTTTCATTTCAAAATATTTTCATTTTCTTTAATTAACAACCCTTTATCACCACATGATAAAACTCAAATATTTGTATAAGATATTAAGATAAGATGACTAGGGCTTTTTTGCATTGAGCAGGCTTCTTTGCATGTGAACGGTTGCGTGCTAGAAAGCCCCACGGGCTTTTGAACGCGGCGGGCTTTTTTGCACGTAACACCGGAAATGCCATTGGTTATCTTCCCACCACGGGAAATCGTCCATCGCAATCGCCTTTTGAACTTTTGAAGAAAAAGTTTGGTAAATGTCCGAGTTGACATTTTTTAACTGTTTGCTGCAAATGTTGTAGTTTAACTGCTTCGATATCTCATAATATTTCCAGAAGCTTAATTCTAGCAATCAAGAAATGGAACTATTGAACGTGTGTTATTTTAGAAATAAAAATAAAATAAATATATATATATATATATCGATCAATATAAAGTATAATAAAAACCATATTACAATATTACAATCATTATTTTCAAATAATCGCTAGGTTAATGAAAATGACATTATATTTTGATAACTGTAAAAATCGTTTTAATATTAGATTGGAACATTCATATAAACCGTTCTAGTATTTATTTACTAAATAAATAATGCTGCGATTTTTTTGTTCGATTTTTAGATAAGCTGCACATAGTCCTTACTTAAACCATAACATTTCACTTGCTTGATAATATCGATCGAAAATAACAAAGAAAAAGAAAACACATATTTTGTTTTCACTCGCATTTCAAATCTTTAAAATATAAAGCTAAACCATGGAAATAAGAATTACTGGATATCATGCTTAGGCTATCAAGGCTATCCAAAAACAAAATATACATAGTAAAAATCAATGAATTAAAAACCGTAACACAGTGAAATCCGGTGGTCTGTTAAGGTCTGTGCACGAACGAAATTTCGTGTGTTTTTCGCGCGCGAACATTTGAAATAGTGTTCATCCATTTTCGGGAAAAACATTGAGTGTGCATATGATTTGGTAGATTAAAACTTGTCGAACGAAATCTTTAATTTGTTTGAATGAATAACTATCCTTTATGTAGAGAAATATCATTTCTATTTTATCAGTGTATGTATTGATAGTTTATGTACCGTTTAATAAATAGGTAGCGGAATATCGATTATGTAATTTAAAGCACATATTTTACATTTTGTTCAAATCAAGCAAGTTTATTTTCTTGTTTATTAAAGATATCACCCGCAAAAAGATCATGTATTTATCACTAGAATACTATTTTCATATAAGATATGGGTGTCAACAGCATTTAGATAATGTATATAGATCTAACTAGATGTATATTCGTTCTCTTTTTCTTTCTACAAGAAGCATTTGAAATGAAGGGGTGATCAACACTGCCTTCAAACATATTTTCATTATAGGACATATTTTCATTTCGTTGTTTTTCGAAAACATTGAGCGCGTCAACTGAAAATCACTTGAAATGCATGCGATTATAGATGCACACTCGGGATAAATTCCTATGTTTTTATACAAAGCTTGCGATATGATTTTCGCGCACAAATGGGGTCGAAATCATTTCACCAATGTATATGAACACTCGGACTGCCCTTGACGCGCGATTCAAAATGAGGCAAAAAACCTGTAAGTTTCAAGCCAAAAAAAGATAAAAATTAATTCAATGCCGTTATCTATGGCATAAATAAAATGATTTTACGTATTTTGCACACATTTGAAATAAGAAACATAGGCATGTTAGTTTCATTAAGATGGAATAGCTTTAAAATTTTAACTTTCGTGTGATTGATTTCAAATTGGAAAATTTCGTTCGAAATATTTCATGCGTGAGTCTGAAATTTCGTTCGTGCACAGACCTTTAATTTGTATTCATATCAATTTATAAACATTACCACAAAAATTATTTCAGTTTTATGTTCGTGTATTTTATTTAGAAACAACTAGAAAGAGTTGTGTTACATTGATATAAAACAAATGCTTTGTATGAATGAACTGAAAACATATTTTTTTTCGAATACAGGGTTTAGGTCTTTAGAGAAATTCTTTAGAGTTTTATCACCGAAAGCACTCATCTCCCTTGATAGTCCCAAGAAACGCTTGGGCGATGCTTCAGCGCTGGTTTATTTTCTTTTCAGAGACCAAAAACTTTTATTTTAACATGAAACTATTAAGCCAATTGATATTTAGAATGTTCACAAATATGTCCTTATGAACATGGACCAACTAAATACAACAAAGATGAAATGCTAATGAATAGGTATATTATATTTAAAAAAGAAATTAAAGGTATGAATCTTCATTATTAATCGAAACCTAATCTTAGGTCATACATTATAATAGTATTATAGATCCTACTAAACTTATTTGCCAAAGTTTAAAATAGTTATGATTCGGTCTTATTATATCTTTTGTTTTTCATTCATAGGTTGATAGATTAGTGGAATATGTACATGAACAGAGACAGATAATGACATTTTATCATAATTTCATATTCTACACCACAGAACATTGGCTGTCGAGAAATCGAACAACAGTTAGTCTAAACCGAAAGCTAAAATTACTATTAATATATTTGTGGATCTCACCTGGCCTGAATAAATAATCGATCGATGTAAGCTCGAGCATACATTTCCTTTTAACAGTACCGCCTCAAGTAGTTTTTATTGCAGTATTCGTGAATATGACAATTAAAGCACATAGGATATTAACGCAGTAATTTATATTTAATCGGTAAGTGTATACCTTTTAACAATTAAGAAGACATTTTGAAATATGTTATACGTTATACGTCTATGTTATATGTTATATGTTATACGTTAAATTCAATAATATACCTTAGATATTATTTATACTCGCCGACTACTGTGTTTAAGATATAAAATAGTATAAACAAACATGGATGAATACCCTGTATTTTATTTGATATTAATGTAAGTGAAGATGTTATAAAACATACGCGTACAATTATCATTAAACACCAAATACAAATAGGAATTCAAATAGTACACATACACATGTATACATAGTTACATACACATAACATCATTGACACATAATTTATTGTGATTTTTATGTTCTTGAAGCTTTTATTTCAAACAGCCGGTTTTACCTTATTTTCGTACGATCTGCGGCAATGTTAAATATTTGAAGTCTTAATAGATTATTATTTCAAGTAAAAGATATAATATCGATCTCATAATTATTGGTGTAGGCTAGCTCTTTACATAAGTATGATAGAATTTGGCTGATTTTAATCGATGTGATAAAATATTTTGATAATGACTGAAACTGATACTTGGTCAACTTTCTAATTTTTGTACGGGTTTTCGTTTTGTATTAAAACAAAAGCCAACATTTAAAAGAGGTTGTGAACTCTAAATATGGTAAACAGCCATAGCATATGCTTGGTTGTTTTAGTATATACAAATAACTTACCCCGTATTCTTTTAGAAGAACTCTGTGTCCGGGGACAAATACGGTTACTGTTACAATCCCAAAAGACCAGTGTCTCCGAAAAAAATGCATGTAACCATGTTCGGGACAGTTCTTTTTGAATAGTTCCTGCAACTGTATCTGTCCCCGGGTACAAAGTGTTCCAAAAATATTCGGGGTAAAATAAAATGACACATATCTAGATCTCACATGTGTTGACTTGATTAATTTATTGCATGGTATAAGGTTTTAAGTAAGATTGCATTTCCTTTACCGCGTCATCAGTCATATCGATGATAGACATAGGATGTATAAATTTAGCAATTCCTATTAAATTTAATAATAATATGATTTTTCCACATAACCTCTACCTGAATTCATATCTAATTGTTTTATCATCTTTGGTATTTTTACCCTCCTAACCGGGGGGAACTGTAGGGGGGGGGTTTGGTGGATCTATAGGATTTGCCTTTGTCCCTCCGTCCGTGCCTCTGTCGGTCCGTCAGTCGCACTAAGCTAGTACGCGCCATATCTTCGAAACGACTGGGCCGATCCCATTGTATCGAATTAGAACCAATATTTGAGGTGTGCAACGAGGGGTAAATTTTGATTTTCGACCAAAATTGCTATATATGTGAAAACTCATATTTGGGTACATATGGTTAAGTTTGTACGCGCAAAATTTCCGAATCAAATACAGGAAATCACTTGATATGCTATGAATAATTTGTACAGGTAATGTAGGGGTGCAACGAAGGGTTATTTACCATTTTTAGCCCGAATTGACATAATCAAGCCACGTGGAACTTATGTAAATTTCTAACAATGGGCTTTGTACGCGCTAGATTTCCGAATCAAATGAAAGGATTCAGGTCATATTTAACAATAATTTGTACATGTCGTCCAGTTTTTCTGGCAAAATGACAAATAGGTATTTTTAACGATTTTGAGTTTTGAACACCGAGATTTTGAACACCGAATTTGAACATTGCTTTAGGGCCTGGCCACAGGGGAAGCTTCTTCCAGTTTTTGTCCTAACAAAATATTTCTCTTATATGTTCTTTGCAGGATTTCTAAAAAAAATCTAAAATGCTTTGTAGCATTTCTAAAAAAAAACTCGTTGAAGGCGCAAGCGTTTCGTGGCCACATGGTAAGCTATTTTTCTTAACAATAGATACTTGCCATTTCAACCAATGACAACACAAGGGAACTTGACGATTTATTTTGGAAAAAGCGTGCAGCGTTTTCAAAAAACACTTCACGCTTTAAAAACGCACTAAGCTTTTTAAAACGCATGAAGATGCTTTTGTCACTTTTTTAGCATCTAAGGTGTATATTCTATCTAAGGTTTTGATATTGATTCAAAGAAGGCACATAAAAATTGGAGAAAAAAGGTAAACGGGAAAATGGTCAATTTGGTGCAAGAACATTCTAAATTCTATCACTAGGCACTAAAAGGATAAGTGTGCGGGATTGGAGATTTGGTGACTAACCTATTAAAATGAGATTTACAGGTAAACAAATTAATATAATCTAAATTGAATTTAAAACGTAAAAAAGTTTAAGGGAAAAGTTTCTTGTAATGTTATGTGTATTCGCAAAAGTTGAGATATATATTTTACCATCTTAAATCCAAATAAACTTGCACATATAAAAAATGTGAAAATGTGAATATTAGAGTACTTTATGTTAACGGATTTCATAAATCTTTTTCGTTATTTGAGATTTCTTAGATGTCTCTGGAAGTATTCTCAATTCAAAAAGCTCGACGCCTCCTGTGTGGCCACAAAATCGCTTTTAGCTTGTAAAACTCATAGTTTGAAACAAAAAAACTGGGAAAAGCTTCTTGTGTGTCCAAACCCCAACGATACCTTTTAATTGCGTTTCAATTTAAATTTCAACGTTTCAGTGTCCTATATATTTTGGTTTTTGAGATATTTTTGGTGTTTTATATATTTTAGCAAATTGACGAATAAATCTGATGAAGAAGTTGTAGTTACAAAGTTAGATGTATGACTTTTCAATGCATGTATTGATTTAGGTAACATAATAAGACAAATTTAAATGTATATGAATGTATTATTTGGTTCACACGATAAGGTAAACGATAAAGTATACAATCATTTCGATCGAAAATTGTAAAATTTTTGTTTTGCCTACATATCAAAATGGGAAAAAACTTATTCGTCACTTCACAAAAATAAATGAGGCGTTCAACGAAGGGTGATGTTTAAAGCCCCCAGCCAACCATTTTTTGCGTAGGGCTATTGTATTTAATATGAAGCCTCTGTACCAGAGTTATGAAGCTTCACTAGAGGGTTAGCTTGACAACACTCAAAATAACGGCGGTCTGAGCATAGAACACAGAGCAATAATACGCTTATATTGTAAGGCGTTGTGAGGATACGTTGTAAGGACGAATAAGTAAGGGCAATTACGTTGTGAGAAAAAAGTTGTGAGACAGACGGTTGTTAGAAAGGCGTTGTGAGAAAGACGTTGTAAATAAGACGTTGTGAAGAAGACATTGTGAGAAAGACATTGAGAAAAAGACGCTGTAGGAAACATCACCTGCTATTTCTAATCAACAGATATTCGTGTAAAAGAAGGTATGGTATAGGCTGGGGACATCTCTGATGCATATGTTAGCGTATTTTAGCCAAAAATGAAAAATCAAGCTGCATGTAATTTCGGTTATTTTATGAAACAAAGACCATGCAATAGAATTTGTACGCGCTTTATATTAGATATGACAATTTACTGACTGTTGGCATTCTGTTGGGGTCTGCGTCCCCATCGATGGCTTGTTTAATCAAAATGCTTTGTTTCCATGGTTATTTTACATCTTCCTATTTCAATGCCTAGCATGTAAATGGTTTGTCTTTCGTTTCGCATGTTCAAAATGTATATACTTTTAGTCTGCCATGAGCTTGGAAAAGTAAGAATAACGTTTATTTTTTAGCTCGGAGTGTAGCGTGAATCTTTTATGCCATATATCAACGTATAAAATATTAAGAAATTGTTAAAACCTTATTTTGAACACAACTTGGTATATTTTTATAACAATATTAAAAAAAACTTATAGTGGTGATCTAAATTTAATTTCTCTATTGCTTCAAATATAAATTTCCATTCGATTGAATCAAATGCTTCAAGATAATATGATGCTACTATATCCATGGTTATGCGTGCCATTTTGTTTTGTTTGCCATACACAACATGTTTAAATATATCATTAAAAATAAACTATGTTCTTTTAAAGCTTTGAATTTCAAATAGATGTGTTCACTGTTAAAGCAGCTTTTAAAATGACCGACATCCAATCCATTGATTTATTTAAGTGAGATTATGACAATTCAATAACTATACTTTCAACTATTGAATTGCAATTACAGAGGAGTACCTCACGAACAGTTCCTCACAAAAAGTATTCCCCAGCAAATCCCAGCTGGCTTGAAGATTTGAGGAAAAGTGTTATAGCTTGGATATTTTAAAAGTTTGAGGAACATCTTTTTTGATAATATCTTTTTTTATGATAATTAATGAGAATAATGAATGGCAAAGTATCGCAATTGCTTGCCATCGTCTTATAACCTAATATTTATTAAATTGCCGAGTTAACAATATGTTTTTTAGAATATGCCACACATAAAGTTCATATTCCTTATTTTTGTTTTCATTTATATAAACTCAAATTCTTTATATTTGATTTTAGTTCATTAAACTCGACAATGTCAACTGAACGATTAAACGATCCTGGCTACAAGAATTGGATCAAAGGTGTACACGGCCTTTTTGTTCTACAGAAAGGTATCGAGGAATACATTATTAAAATATATATAGTGGGGAATGGCCACATCAACAGCTTTTTCGAACCATTCCACTTACAATCCCTGTCTTCAAGTATATTCCTTATTTCAATGTGCAAGATCCTTAAAGACCATAATGCAGTTTCACGGTTTGGATATCATGTATGAATATGATAAATGCATACTACCATATAGAAGATCATTTTAACGGAAACCTTAAACAAGCTTATCGACAAATTATTTCTGCTGTTTTTATTGATTATCATGGTAGAGTCTCGTTAAATTTAAGAACAATTTTGATTATTTATATTTGAGTTAAACTTGTATAATGCTGAAAATCAGCAATTCGCATATTTTAGTAACACATTGATTGTTCAGTATGCGTTATATAAGTTACGAATAAAAAAAAACAAATAAAATTTATAAGTTAATATCGAACATAGAGCTATGCCTTGCTAGGAATATTTTGATAATAATCACTAACTGAAACGTGATCTGCTAAAGAAACACATTTTTTGATTCCACAAGAATCAAACTTTAAGAATTAAAAGTTTAGAAGCTTAGAATTCCTATTTGTTTTGAAGATAAATTATTTAAAGTAATTTACTTAATGTTGAAAGAATAAACATTCGCAAGATATTCTTTCTATTGTAGGGCTAGTTAAGTTTATGAACGAAAAATGTGGTGAGTTTCATCAAAAGATTGAAGATGCACTGATAGCAAAATGTAATGAAGTTCCGTATTGTGAAGTGGACTGCGGTAAAGCCATCCGTAGTAGCAATTTATGCCAGGTATATTATTTTTTCATATGTTATTCATGAATATCTTGGGAACAATTTGCTAACATCGACACTGAATGAATAAGCGATCAAAGAGAAACTCTTATCATGTTTGTATATTCTGTTGTATTATGAATCATTTGCTTTAAAAAGTAGTAGACGTTGGCTTCAGTTCATTGCCAAAGAGATTATGCATTCATATAGTTTGAGCCGGTAAATTTCACAGACTATACATCAAGGAGATGTGTAGTACCAAATTTGGAAGGTTAATAAATACACCATTAAAAATGAATTTAGTCTCTCAAAAATATATTTTTATCATATAGTTCGAATAATGGAGTCAACCTAAACAATTTTGATCAAACAGGCGTTTCACCTTTTTGCCAGTGCGGCCAATACTATGTTTGAGCTCACGTGTATTGACACATTTTAGATATACGATAATGTAATGTAATTGAAATTGGTCTAACTATCATACCAGATGAATATCTCATAGAAATGGACATTTTTCGTAGTGTTTTCTTTAAAAGAGAAATGATACAACAGCCAGTCATGTAATGTGAAGCCCTAGGGCTACAATTTGTTGTAGGTTTGATTTACTTTATTAAGGAACATGTATTGTGTTAATTAAACTTTTCTTTCATTATTTGTCTTCCTATTTGGCCATGGATATGAGATTTATTTCATGTTTACATTTTAACTTCGTTTCTATAGGCTTACTTACACAGTATGTATGAAACATCACTCCTCATAGCTCAAATGAGTATAACTGTGCTCATTATCGACAATTACCTAAACAAGTACAAAAAAATGAAGTGTGTATTGTTAAGCATATAAAACTTATAACTATGGAGGAAAATCATGTAAATATAGCTTTTCTATTAGATAGGCTTATCTGAGGCAAAATATAAGCTTTATGGAATCCAGTTTTATTTCACGAACATGTTATAATCAATTAGTGAACACACACGTTTTCATGAAACAATTCTTCAAGACTGGCAAAAAGTTGAAGCGCCTGGGTGACTAAAATTTGTGTCAGTGGGGTTGAAATTCAACTCCATCAATCGAGATATGTGAAAATATATGATTTATGAAGAAATCAATTTATTTTCAGAAGTTTTATTTGATTATCTACCACAGTTGAAGGCTCAATCATATATAGTGTCTGAAATGTATGAGATCAACAAAATGTTTGCTTACGATCTATGGCAATTAACTGAAGCACACGTCTATACTTCTAGACGTTTAAGTGTTGATATTTATATATATAAAGCGGTGTCGCTATTTTGTTCAAATGAGAGTGCTAACATAAAAGTTTGTACAGGTTAATTTGTAAAAAATGTTGACGTATTTCTATTCAAGAATTGCAATCACTGGTACAGCGAGATAACAGCATACAAACAAGGGGCATTGGAGTGGAGCAACTCAAAGGCAAGTAAATGGATGGACGATCCCTGGGCTGTTGCAAAGGTAACCATTTTAAAATATTGATTTCATATTAACATCATCGTTATTACACCCTAATTAAATTGGTCTCCATATTTTGTCTTTAATTTTTTCCCTTACATTTTGCCTTTAAATGGATGATTCATCACTAAAATTGATTGGCTTTTTTAGGGTCACATTGTCAAAATATGTCAGAGCGTCCGAGGTCAATTTGAAATTATATGCTTATGTGCGTCCAATTTCGAATAAGCTTCTTAATGATATATGAACCTTCACTAGAGAGTAGACTAAAAATTAAGAAAAGTTTATACCAAAAGCATGATCATTTCAAATGTACATTTTTTTTACAATCACGATGATTTTCAGCTATTCATGGGCAAAGGGCAGCACAAAAAGGAAAAGAAAAGCGCAGAGGAATTTGACTGCGCCGCTTTGCTTCAGCTTATTATGAACAATAAATTTTTCTTGAACTACGTTAACGCAAATAGTGAACGAGGAGATATAACGTCGGAAAACGTAAGTTGCTGATATCATTTTCCGTGAATGAATTACTTACATATATGTGATATAGATAAGATATTGATATTTTTTAATAGTTTCTAAATAGTTAATATATATTGCAATATAACTGTTACTGTTTTTTAAGAATAATTTTCTTTACATCCAAATCGTATTCAGCGAATTTATAAATAAAAAGGAACAAATTTTGTCCAGATACATTGAATGTAAACGTTATATTGCACCCATGGTTTTGATTTATTAAATGCGTTTTTTTGCAACATTACTCATATAAGAAATGAAATTTGTCTTTAATTTTAAGGCAATTCAATCAAGAAATGAGTTACTTCATTCTGCAAACCACATCTTAAGACAGGAAGAATTGAACTTACACCTGGATAGGTTCATTGCCGTTCTCAATATTTCAAAAATTCGTGATTTTGACCAGGATGATGTGACAACCACTATTGCTGATATTAACAAGGTATATCTAAATCAATTTTTTATTTACACATTCAACATAACTTCTTTTAACGTGGTATCAGTACATTATTGCTGTATTTATTGTAAACAGTGTAATTTTGAAATTCAAAGTTATGTGTTCATAGCAGAGTTTTCATATTCATTTGAATGGTAACAATGCTTTTTGCAGTTGAAGGATTTGGCATTTGTTGTGGTGGAAGAGCATGAAAGGCAATCCATCGGAGAACAGATAAACACACTCGCTAACAGTGATGATGGATATTCTACCTGGGTGAAAAGAATTTTTATATTTCTAATATACTGACACATTTGACATAAGCTTGCTTACATTTAGCTTATTTGATCATAGATTAGTAAAGTGTGAAGCAATTTGATATTCTATACACTCTATCTGTCCGATTATTGCATGATAAAACATAAGGTAGAGCTGAAATGTTAATGAATGAGCATAAAAGTCATAGTAATTCATATCAAAAGAGGAGATATATATTTCATTTTTTAACAGAAACCCGTTCGAGAATCACTGAAGCAGCTTTTCCAAACTCAAGGCGACTTAAAACATAATTTGGAGCAGCAAGGTTTCAAACTAGATGATATAATGAATACCCAACAAGTTATCATACGGACACAACAAGATTTACAGAATGCTCAGCAAGAACATACAGCGACGCTAAATCAACATACTGCGGCATTAAATCACCTTGCACAAACACAGCAACAGCAGGGAGACAGTATAGCGACAATTGAACGAAACGTAGCTCCTAGAGGTGAGGATTAAGCTCCATTTAATACGAGGTGGACGCAGAAAAAATGTAGTTCAACCAAACCTTTTACTTTAAAAGATATGCAAATGAGATATGTATAATATGGGTTTGATAAAAATGTTCACTCTTTGAACATTGTAATGTTTTGTAAAAGGTATGTATTGATGCCAACTAATTAAAACCAAATATTGCTTTATGTCATTTTTACTTGTACATTTATTCGTTATCCCTGTTTCCTCACAATAAAAAAAAACATTGTATATAAGGTTTTAGATTTAACAATTGGTTTGTTGATACAATGACAAAGTAGTTTTCTTAATATAGCATTATATCAAATAATGACCTTCAACAACGTAATACGATAATCAAAATTGGTCATGATTTACATAGCATTTGTAGGCACACGTGCTGGAGTAGGGACAAATGCTAACGATGTTGATGAAGTTGACGCGATTCCCTTTGAAGGTCCTGCTGCTCAGGTGAATTTTCTATTTACGATATAAGAAACTTACATTGCGTTTCGGCAGGCGTTGATAGCATACGTCAATTACGCTTCGGTAAACTGAACATAAAAGGTCAATTTCTCATCGTTAGTCTAGATAGAGTAACGCTCAAAATCCGTCGAGACAAAACCATGTCTCTAATTGAATGTGCTTATTTCAAATGGGATAAGATTCTTCAATGCTGTCGCTAAAAAGTGGTGCAGGATTTTAGTTGAGTATATATTCTACAGGCAAATGAAGGATGGCCTACCACCGATTCGTCACTTCAAACTGATATTGCGATTCGTGCTCGCCACCAGACCAACCAACTCCCCACAGCCACAGCATCAGCTGCTTCTTCTACAACAGGTGAGTAGTTTGATACAGGAAGAAAATCCGATAAGGTGTTTCTCACAAAAAGAAAATATCTAAAACTTTTCAAAAAATGCATGAGATATTAAGCTACATGTAGGTATAATAAATTGTATGCACTAAGCTTATTTTGATTATCGTCTGTCATATTACATGTAGGTGTTCTGTTCTTTATTTTAGCTAGTTAGATAAGCACAATGGTCCCAGCTACCTATGTAACATTAGGAATGTATTTCTTTTGTTAAATTCGATAAACAAATACAGTTTCTTAACAGGCGCGGATCCAGAAAATAATGAACTTACATGATGAAATACATTGTGGGATGACCTTCAATGATGCAATGATGCAATTGTGTTAACAATTGATAATATCATGCCATGTCGAAATATAATATAAGTACATTGTGTACATCAATTAAGAAAATTCAATGAATGTACATGAATATATGAGAATTGAGGAAAATAAATTTACTTATAATTTGATAATACATTAATATTTTTATGTGTACACTCGGGGTTGCATACAATTTTTTCTGTTTAATCAGGTGACTTGCCAACCGATTTTGACGTTCTGGTAGAAGAACACAGTACAAAGCTTTGCACAGACAGGCTTTTTTCCAGAATGTCCACAAAGATCCCAGGGATTGATCAACTGGGCATCTGGCTTAAATTTGAGGAAGGAGAAAGAGGTCAAATAAAGGAAGGAAATAAGCACTCTGTCCGCAACCAGGTTACCGAAATGTTGCTGCGATGGAGACAAAGTGTTGGAAGAGAAGCCACTTTAGGAAATCTCGTTAAGGCATTGAAGGATGCCGACATTCCTTCATCATCGTACGAACAAGAGGTGTCGGATTTTTGTAATGGTATGTACGATTAGGTAAAAATGAGTAATGATTTACATAACATTGATGGACATATCATTTTTTACTCTCGCCTTAAGTTTTATTATTTTTGTTTGTGGTATTACTTGATATAAAGTACATATACGTCCATACTGATAGGCTATATAGATTGTGTAAAACAAAAGCATACGATAATGCAAATCGTCTCTAGATTACCGATAATAAGTATAACAGTTAAATTGACAAACTGCAAACAGTCTAGCATGATTCAGTTTCACTATTATGATTTATAAATTAGAAAATACAATGGCTGAAAACGGTGAGTTGATAATTTTTGTTGTGAAATGGAAGGTTTGATGTGCGATGTCTTGTGTAATACGTTGTTAATTGTATGATCAAATGAGTATTGCTTCAAATAAAATTACGTTATTAATTATAAATCATTGATAACAAATTTGAATAAGCATTTTCTATGTAAGCATATAGTTAAGATTAAGAAGCATGACACACACAAAGATACCTCTCCTAGATAGAAGAGCACCCCGCGAGGTGTTACTCATAAAGGGTGCTCCTTTTCAAAATGGATCTAGCAACAAACTTTCGATAAATACGACCGAGCTACAATAATTTGAGGAACAGCTTTTTCAATAACTTTTTATTTTTTACTGATCCAGTTGAAGCTATTTATTTATTTTCATTCGAAAACATATAGCTAGGCTTTCTAAATAGAAATGATATTAAAAATTGATATTATATATAAGTATTTCGATTCCACTTTTCACAAAGGTGTTCTTCAACAGATTCTATCTGTCCAGGTAAGCACAATGGGGTCTGCTAGCTACAAAAATAGAAACACCTTTTTGTAAAAATTGCTCTTCTAAACTTATTGTATTGTATTGATTACTTATTGTATATTTCAATATATCGATTGGTTTATGCCCGATTGAATATTTTTAAAAAATAGGTCGTGGGGTGCCCTTCCTAGATAGAATAATGACTTGGGCAGATTATTATATATTTTTTTAATTAAATTACAGTCAACCTCAAGCCAATAATATAATACAGAAGCACACTTATTGTGTAGTTTATTTGCATTAAAAATGACGGGAGGAGTTGCACCGTTTTTTGTATTTTTGTCGCTTGCTGTATATTGCATTTCTGCATTTTCTTGTTGTGCCAATTAAAGTTAATTAGAACGCTACGTGTTTTTATTCTATGTTTTGTTTTTATACGTGTCTTTATTTATTACACTTCCGCCCCGTTACGCAGTTGTTTTACGTAACCTATCACGATTTTTGAAGCACATAGCCCTGCCAAATGTTAAAACAAGGGGTTTACCCTTTTACACATTATTGCATAAGAATAGTTTGTAAATTTGTTTTCCCAAACATTAGTTTCAACACTTTTGGATTTCACTGTTTTTAAATTTTTAAAGTTTTTTTTATAAGCTCTAAAAACAATAGGAGCCTGTCTAGCACAAATGTATGTATTAGTACAAATATATATTTATCTATAATGGATATTCATACCAACCAAAATATAAAGTGCGGAAAAAAATTCTTAGATAAACTATTAGACACCAAAAGATATAAGCGGTAAAAGTTCGCTGCAGAATCTTTGGATATGTTTTTATGAGTTAAGCATAATCAAAGTATTTGCTGATATTTAAGAAATAAATATATTTATTGATAAAATGCTTTGTTTATATCAATCTTCGTTTAAATAGCAATATATGAATTTGAGTTTAGTTTTACTTCATCTGGTATTTGTATGATTACTTTGTATTGGTACATTGTATTTGTTTAACATCAATGGATCACCAGAATAAGTCATAATGATAAATAAAATGCAATATAAACTACATATTATCGTGATATCAATAATAGTTTATTATAGAATAGTTTATACATGCGAACAAACTGAACAAATCGTACATTTACGCTGTTGATAAACGACATGCACCGCATTATCAAAGATATTTTTCAAAAATCGAAATGAGTTCATTACTGTAGCCGCAATCAAAGGACATGCTATTTGAAATCACATTAATTAAAGCCTAATTATTCTCAGAGGTTTCATTTTTACGTTAAGATCGATCGGATCTTTCTACTACCACTCCAAATCAATAGAAAATCGTATGTCGATGGATTCGATTTTATTTACTTTGAATTTCCCAACGATCCAGACAATTTGTTATAAAATTGCACTTAACATATACTAGTCTTTCGCTTGTAAAACACGTTAATTGAATTGTATTTTCAATCTGTGAGTTTTAGGTCAAGTAATAGCTGTATTTACTCAACTTAATAAAAATATCTCATGTTGATCATAAACCAATGCTCTTTTTAACACTTTCAACCCTCTTCGTAATCGCCTCAATGTATCGATGAACCCGTTTATCCTCGATGAGGCCATCTTCCTTGACAATCTTTCGATCATACTTACGATCATAGCTAGAGCGGTAGTGGTGAACAAAGGCATGTTCATTGTCCTCGATTTCTTGAAATAGACCAACAGGTCGAAGGCACCAGTGGGTGGATATAACGATACAGTTACGGGGATTGAGGATGCGTTTGATAAGCATATTATGTTTCATGCGCAAATAGAACCTGTTTGCAGAGATCATGAGAGAGGTGTTCGAGGAACCTGTGTTTTTATGTTCAAGTGTGTTGAAAGGCACATACAACCTGCTACTGAAAACAAGTGATGGGGGTTCGCGATTGGGCCCAAAGTCCGACCTCGGGTATAACTCACTCAACATACCCGTTAACGTTCTATGTCTTTCGGGCATGATGATTTCATCCAGATCAAATATAGCGATGAACCGGTATCGGTACATGTTGCGATACATGCAATCATTGAGCGCAACACGCATGGATATATCAGCTACATCCCGTGCCGAATCCAACTTGAATCGCTCTAGATGCCGCACTGGAGGTGGAAACTGGCTAAGAACAAAGACGCCGAGCGACTCGTAGTAGTTGAATATTTCGCGCATGCGTGGACCAAGGGACGCGGTTCCGTTGCTGATGTGGAAATGAGTGATACCAAGGAGACGATTGGTCTCGATCCATTCGAGCAGCCAGTCGGCCATGTTGTCGCCTAAGTAACCGTGCAGAGTGCCGGTTCCCAGGCACATACCTTGGAAAATGAATTGGAATCGTTTAATACATAAATGGTTATGATATACAAATTATAGAGCGCCAACCCGAAATGCAAAGGTTTCTCATTGAGAAAGACCAAATGCCGCATAAAATATGCGTTGATATATTTGAGAGTTTTTGCGGCCATCGTTTTGCGTCACAAAAGTAAACGAAACACCCCGATCATAATTAATCAATTATATGTTTATACTCGTTCTGAAGCATGTTTTCTATATGGATATACCTTTATATTGATACGTAACACTTTAAATCGCTCAAAATATACGATGAATTCCCTGTGTCTAATAGAAACAAATCCTACCTATTTCCGCCTTAAAGTACTTCGGCTTTTCCGGTTCAAAAACGGGCACAAACACAAGTGACACAAGCTTTCCCGGATTGGTGGAGAAAGCGACTGTTAACTGTCGGCCTGGTCCCCATTGTACGCTGCGAGGAATCGGGCAGGAAATATAGGTATTGATCCAATGGATTCCGTCTATGGGCTCCATCTTGCGTTGAAACAGACGCTCTGTCGCTGCACGGGATATATGCGTGTTTGCAATGAAGTAAGGCGACGAATCTTTTGTGTGTTTGGACTCCGATCCACCGCTAGGGCTGAATACACAAAATGGCGGGTTGTCTAGGAGATAGCGATGTGTCTCTGCACTCGATTGCGCGATCATGCGCACTGTTAACGACGATGCTCCGGATGTGGCGTTGCTAGGCCTGTCGTCAAGGTAACCACGAATCACATACATCACGTGATTATTGAAAAAAGGGATTATGTGCCACAATGAATGGATCATGTCATTATTGGTGTGCTTCGAGTGGATATCCATATGGTGGAAATTATGAGAAATACTTTGTTTTGCTGAAATTGAAGGTTCATATTTACTCAAAAATGTGTTGCTTGTGTTCGTATTTGGCTGTCCGTGATCACCTTGTGGATCGACGAGTTGTAATTTCGTTCGGTGAAAAGTTCATGTTTCCCAAGTGCACTGGTTATTCTAGATCTTATATCCGAACGTGATATCATAACAAGTACGATAAGAAAACTGAAGAAACAGTACATATATAAAATGTACGTTACTGAAAAGATTGGTTTAGTCATTGTTCTATCCGCTGTTGTATATACTTAGTAGACATATATCGATACCTTATAATGAATTCTATAATGTTAGCTCTGTACTGATCATAGTATACTATAAAAAATCTATAGGGTACACATATGAGAACACTGTTATGTTAACATTGATTTCATGATAGACTTCTGTATGCTATTTCATTGAAGTATATTTAGTTTCTATGATCTGTACTTTGAATCATAGAAGATATTACGGAATTATGGAACAATATTTCACTATACTTTGTGTTTGCATATATATTTTCATTGATCAAGATTTTTATATTGGAATAAAATTGTCTTAAATGATAGATGTGTATATTAGTTATGGATGCTGAAAAGAAAAAACCCGATCATAGTAGTAGTTTTGATGATATCAGCACTTTTGTCATACACAAGTGAGTTTAGGCCCATTGTACAATTATGGAACAGTATCAATACTCGTGTCAGGTATGTCAGTCTCGGGTATACTACATACTGTAGAGGCGAGAGTTTTTAATTCATATACTTGTTAAAAACTTCCTAGACTATAACTATAACAAAATGACATTTTTAAAGACTAAATCTACCAACCAGTCATCCTACACCTAACGTACCTTTATTTCAATAGAATCCTCACTAAAACACCTTAATTACTATCAATATAATTCTATGGTGAATATGCCTATAAGATACGTTAGTAGTCTATTTAGAAGTATGCTAATACTTTGAAAGTCGCCGTTATATATATATAAGATTCATAATTCAAGATTCTATAAAGGATAAAAATATTGTGAATTGATATGAAACTGATCATTAATTGCCTGACATGTTTTCTGGATCAATAATGAATTTTGTATAATACTTATCCTTAGCTAGAATGATTCCTCCCCAAAAATATGCTCGCAAAATGTGTCTTATTGCATTAAGACAAATCGTTTTCGATTTCAACATTTTATTGTTTAGTATAAGTAATACGATATTATATTTATGTAAAGAGGATATATACACCTATATTCTGCAATAAAAATATGAGTTGAATAATGTAGAAATAAAATGTACTATGAATTCAAACACAGGAAAGAGTGAAATACTGTTCCATAATTCCGTAATTCCCTCTACGGTAAATTTCAAATGATACTCTTGTTTTTAGCCCATGACCTGGTCCATCCATCACTGACATATACCAACATCTGAAAGAGACTCAGAAAGACAGTAGACTCCTACTATGTAAATTCAAGCTCGTTTATTCTCGACTGTTTATTTCGAGTGGAGTCTACTAGACTTATCTAGAAGTCTAGTAGTTTGTATCAGTTATTTTGTGTGTGTAAAAGTCAAAAGACTCTACCTGAGTAAAAATGAAAGGTCCTTTCAAAATAACATTCACTAGACTAAATGTCGGCCCACCAGCTGCAGCTACACTACGAATTGCGAGAATCTACGCTTTTCCTCGATATGCCCTTTGTTGGGAATGGGAGCCA
>LQRL01100446.1:1868-19875 GCA_001703475.1 Hydroides elegans
GATTGTAAGGACATTTAAGTACATAAGGACATTTTTTTGTACTTTTAAACTATTGACTAGTTGTAATGAATATTGTATGGAATATCACCCTAATATATTGTAAATAAATAGGAGGACCTTTAATTGAAGCATGATAACGTGATTTATGTCTATTACATGTATATTGCAAAATGTATGCTCTTAAACAACGTCTGATCCAGATATCCAATATTAAAATTCTATTAATTCGATAGACATAAATGGAATTGATGATATACATATAATAGTTGTGATATTCATTTCAAGGTGGTGGACGTTATGGGAAGTTCCATCGAGTACGGCCTAGACGGACTAAGGGAGGTAGGTATTCGCAACTCATTTCTCATCAGAAGATCTACATATATCATGTATTGTTATACATGTACATGTATAAGCAACTATTCCTGTACTCTTTCTGTGCTGTGAGAAAACCCTTTTTGGTTTATTTTTTAGGACTCAGCTCCTAAACCATTTGCCCTAGAAATGCAATCCCTCGAGATACGCCGTGTTATCGATGGGAAGGCTCACGTCTAGAAATTTGCTCTTTTATTATATCACAATTTGGCTTTTTGACATTATAAAGGAATTCGTTCGAGCAATATATAGTGTATACCAGGTATATACAGATATTGATTCTATTTCACATATTCACCCTAACTTCAGGTTGATGATTTGCTTTACTCGCGAGAAATAACTAATATTGATCGTCCCAAATGGGTGGATTAAAATTATATGTTAAATTATTTCGAAATTTGGTAGCATGAAATCAAATAAATGAATTGAAATTATTGAAGTTTTAATTACCAAAAATAAAATTTTAGTAACATCAGCTCATCAGCTAGAATGCTTCCGAGTTTCAATGCTTAGTGTTGGAATACAACCTCTAGCCTTTGATAAGAATTTAGACCTTCCTGAACGTATACATGCGGTACAAGGGCAATCCATCTCTATCGTTAATCCGTATTGCGGAAATCTTAGTTTTTGGGACATCTGTGCCCCCATGAATGTCTCGTTCTTATGTGGAGGTCCTGCGCTTGATGGGCATCTTTAGGTCTGTATTGCGATCAATTAATCGGATGTCTTATTTGGTTTCACATTTTTATCTATGGCTTAATAACCGCTATTGAGTCGTTCTGTTTTTTGTTGAACTTTTGGAAATTTTATTTAAGGTGATTTGCTTTTGATTTCACTCTGTCCTAGTCACGGCCAAACGTCGATGTATTTTATTTTTGCCTTTGACCACGGTATTTTGAAGATAATTTCATTGTAAAAATGATATTTTTTTCTTACTGTGATATGACTGTTAATATCAATTATTTGGGTAGGAAATAGACCATGGTAGTCCTTGTCTCGCAAAGAGATTATAAGCTCAATGGCTGCAACCTTCGCAAAGGCTCTTCATTCGTGAAGTGAAATTGGACTCGAGGGACGGAGGATCGCTTCAGGATTCATCTATTCATCTTAACCGTTATTTTCATCCTTGATCTGTAAAACCGTTATCCAAGGCCACATAAGCCTCGTTCTCATTTTTGAATTATTTATAATTTAATGATCATGTCTTTGTGAATAAATGTACATAATTTTAAAATGTGATCCTTTTATTTTGAGACGATAGAACCTATTATTACATGCTTGACGTTGTTTTTATAAAGAAAACATAAGGCGAGTCACTGGGCTTTCCAAAAGCCTTATTTTCCCGGTGACGCAATAATTAGGTCACAATGCTAATTTGCATATGCTGTTGCATTTATTGCGTCATTTTTGTTCTTAGCGTTACCCTCCCGGGTAGATTTGCCGATTGACGTTTAAAGTAACGAAAATCCATATGTTAAGGTTTTAAATATTACGCTGCACCTTATTTATAAGCCCATGCTGACAATACAAACACAAAAAAGCATATAATAAAGATAATACTTCATGCTTTCAGGAAAATACGGGAAAATCATTGCCCCTCGGGAGACCGCCCGTGAGGGCCCCCAGGCTTCGCCTTCGGACCCTCCCGGACGGTCTCCCTCTGGGCAATAATTTCCCGTATTTTCCTGAAAGCATTAAGTATTATTATATTATTATGCATTCTGAAACGTATTGCATTTAACAGCCTATCATTATACTGAAATGTAGGTTTTATATTTGCTTGATCTCAGTCGATAAACCTGTCATATCGATAAGTCGATAAATCAGCATATCATCACTTGAAACATATAAATCTATGCATACATAAATGTGCATATTTCATAATGATCACGATAATATACCAATAACTTGATGTTTTCTTTTTACTTAGTTGTGCGTCAAGTACCTTGGCGACCACCTGGCAGTGAACACGGCGTGCGAGGCGCTGCAAGCGGCGGTCACCTACGGCCAAGATGACCTTAGGGGCAAGACCATGAAGTACATAGAACAGAACACAGCCGTGAGTACATATACTCGAAGATTGGGTATAAGTACAATACCTGTCAGTCCATTAGAAAAAGGCAGTTTTAGAAGAGCACAGCTATGAGGATTTTTAGATATGCGGAATAAAGTATAACTTGAGATCGAATGAAGACAGTTCGGTTGTATTCCCAATCAGGTCAAACTTCCAAGTTCAGAATAGAATTAATTCGCAAATTGTTAGCAGCTAAATAAGCATACATATATATTTAATTTATATACCCTATTCCATTTGATATCAAATCTTTATTTTTCGTTTTGCAGAAAGTGTTTGCCTCAAAGGGTTTCCAGGAGCTCTCCGATTCTGCGCTGATCGTCATTCTCCAGTCACATGATCTCTCCATTGATGAACTAGACATTCTTACCGCTGTGCGCGAATGGGCCAATGTCAACTCAGTGAGTATATAACGGTTCCAGCTTATAAGCGCTTCATAAAAAAAGAAAAAAAAAAGAATCACATAGAATTGATTTTATTTGTTATAGAATAGAGATTATTACATGGTCAGGGTGCATCGCTTAAAGAAATGATAAGTAAGGGCTATGATGCAAAATTTGTGTGTATTGCATCCGGACTATTTTCCGATTGCACTTTCAAAATCAAGTTTTCATAATAAAATAATATAAACATCAATTAATGTTTAAATAATTGATTTCACATATATTATTTTCTTATCCTAGATGATTTATAAACTAAACATTTCATAATCCACCCTGATTGTCAATATCCTAAAACATATTATATTATCGCCCACTATGTTATGGCAATTTTTTTTTTTTTTTTCAGTAACGATTTTCATTGTAATTCCATGTTTATAAATACAATATTCAAATTCAATATTGTTATGTTTATTACACTCAGGGGTCAAATTGGATGCACTCACCCTTCGGCTTCGATGCATCCAATTTGACCCATTTGTGCAATGCAATAAACACCTAACAATATTGAACCTTCATAAGGTATTCCCATGATATTGTTTGTGTGTATGACAAAATCCTAATTTTGCCTTTAAATGTCTCAAATCTTATAGAATGCATGTAAAGATGATATTTAAAAGACTAATAGCTTTCTTTTAAAAAAATGTGAGAACTAGTGAAATTCATGCATTAAACAAGGTCGGGTCCAGAAAGTTTTGAATCGGGTTCGCCAATAAAGAATATATTAGCGTCGATCGGGGCCGGGGGAAGAGCGCCCACCACTTTCGCCCTTATTTAGATCAGTGCCTGATGAAAACGTTACTGTGAGCTCTGATTAAACATACCGCGTTTTCGTCGTTGACATTTGAAAGTCGGGCAAGTGTCGTGGTTAAATGAGTCGCGCGTGAATAATATATGAGCCGCCTGTGGGAGTGGATGCCACGGCCACGAAAAAAAATGCGTTTCGTAGAAGACTGCCTTGTGTTTCAACCGGCAAACAAGCTAAATGAATCGCCCACGTGGAAAAAATGTAGATGCATATGTTTTTATAATATAATCGTTTTCCTTATGCTAAGAATAAAACATTCGGTATCAGTTCTGATTTGTTTGTAATACAACTTTAGTCATGAAAAATATGATTATAAGATTGCTATTTATTTGATCTCACTCCAGGTTTGTTATATAAGTTGCATAACAGACCATGAAATACAAACAAGAATTCTATTTAAGGTGACCCTCCTCTCCATTATTTCCTATTCAAGTCGTGTTTCCACAAGCTTTCCCTGAGGGTCGTTCGAGGTCTGCATGAAACAAGTGTTGAGCTTCCTCATTAGGTCCTAATTTGTCCTGTTTCCAGTGACAAACTTCTCAGTCAGTGAGCGACAAACTTAGAACAAAGGGTCGTTATACGGCTGCTTCAGGCACCAGCTAATTACTTACTCCGCGCCATGTTTTTTTTTTTTTTCGGCAGGGACCAGGCGTTTGATCATGAAGCCTGACATTCGGTCTCTCTCGGTTTCCGCCAACAAAAACATTGGTGTTTTAGGCGGCAAAGGTTGGGAAATGTCGCTGAAAGTTGTTTATTCTTTGACATTAGGGATGCGTTTCAAGTCTCCGTGTTTTATACGACCCTCTAGGATAGAGATTAATTAGGGAGCCGAAAATGAATGAACCAGTTCATAAAAAAATCATGGCGGTGTTTTCTTTCCTGATTGAATTAAAACCATAAAATTCAACCTAAAGGTTTCTTGAAACGATAAATACGGTAACAAATATAATCGACCACTGCGGGGACAGATTATTCGCTATACGGTCCAAGGATTGCAAGTTCAAGAGGTCGCACGATCGAGAACTTGCGTTTAAGTGTCAGTGCGGGTACAAATGTGTTTCTTGAGTGTGAAAGAACCCCATTATTGTTTGTTATTAAGCATAATGTGTTCCTTGTGTTACAGGTGGTTTTGTCGCGAACTGTACAGGAAGTGGCGTCACGTGTGGCACCCTACATCCGGTTGCCGCTTCTGGCGCCCGAGGAGCTCAGAGTGGTCGAAGAGGAGAATAAAGACAAACTTTTGCACGTAAGCAGAATTCGAAATTTTGAAATTGAATGGGCACACATGCTGTGTACTTTCTTCTTTACTGCTCACTGGAATTAATTGAACGCTTTAGATTTAGTGCATTTATCAAACCAGGATTTATTCACATCTAGAGTTAATTTGGTGGATCTATTTTTTCTTGAATTTTTCTTGTATTTCGCTGATATTTTTTCGTGTCTCTCTTTTTATTGCAAGCAAAACATTATTTTACATACACTTTGCATGAAAGAAAATCCAGGTTCGAATTCACTTTATGCGCAATGAAAATAAATGGGTAGACTAATTAAAAACAACGGCGCGCCATTATCATGAAAACCACTCTTATATCTTGCCACGGAATGGCGAGATGAGAGGACGCCATAAGTAACTGATTGTCCGCGCTGCTGCCCGAAACAAAGTGCGGCGCGACATGCATAGGTCACGTGTCATATTCAGGGGTTTCCCGCCAAAACCACATCAATCAATGTGCTGCAAATGTCAACCTGAAATCCTTCTCCCGGATAGAACCACATATGACAGCGTTGGGTTTCCTGCGATGTTGCATTCGAGCAAGCAAATCGTGGTCCTAGCTATCAGTGCTTAACTCTGCAATTAATATGCTGCCGCTGCAGAGAATCGAGGACCTATCATAGCTTTGCACAAAGTATTTAATGTGCTTGCGCCGAATCAGGGGCTCCTTTTTTTCCGAGGCAGTTTTAGTATTAGCCGCGTAATGCTTTTGCCCTGGTTGATTGATGGTGGGAGTGATAGGTTAGTAATAATTCGGCGTAGTCACGGTATAATGGGCTCACAAAGTGTGTAGGGGGTGGATATGGGGAAACAGACTTGGTTTGCTGTCTGTATATTTTGGCTGTATATTTTCCTATCTGATTCGCCTTGGATGTAGACAAATTAGCGTATAATGAATGAAATTAAAGCTCACATGAGCATAGATGATACAGTTTCAGGGTTCGACATAAGCACTCGCCAACTCGCCATGGCGAGTGAAAATTTCATTTGGCGAGTACGACCTGAAAGTCACTCGCCAAAATGTCGAGTATGAAATTTGGGCGGAAACATTTTGGCGAGTACGAAATAAAAGTTACTCGCCAAATTTAAAAATGCACTCAGATATTTATACCAATCATACATATTCCAAATATCGTTTTAATCTTTAAATATCAATGAAAATGTCGCTCGCGCCTACGGCGCTCGCAGTATAACTATAAATATGGCGACGTTGAATCAGCATCTATACTTCACGATTTTAAAGCTTTGACAAACTGGCTCAATATACAAGAATGTATGCACATAAATCAAACCTAGAGTAGTTCCCGTCATGATAAAAGATTATTAAACATCTATAACATTTGACTAAGCATATTTTCTTATTAATCGTTATTGCTATTGAACAATATAAGGGGAGCATTATTTAAGTCACATTTGTCCGACTCGTTGAAAACCGCCCTGTGATTTCGAAAAATAAATAATTAGACAATTATAAATTTATAATAAATTCTAATTTCCTTCACTGCAACATTTAGTCTTATTATTGCGACATATATATTGTATGATTAAGCCATGATTTTCTTTGTTTTTCCAAGTTCGCGCCTTCGGCTCCCACAATTGAAGTATACAATATATTGATCGCCCACACTTCCGCTGAAGTTTTAGAGTTCATATATTCGTAAAATATGACCTTTATAATGTTAAAACTTACAAACAATGATATTTTTACTTTGAGATCTTAGTAAAATAAGATAAAATATACTGGCAAATAAGGGCTCTTTAGTGTATGAACGTACGAGCACACGGCCCTTGAAGGGGCAATCAAACAATATTTCGAGGCTCTGATTTATCTAAAAGGGAAGCTTCCCATGCATTTTTAATAAAAACAAGTTGCGAAAGAAACAAAAACATCCTTTTATGTAAATATTTTGATATATATGGATATTTTGATTTGGCGAGTACAAAATCAAGTTACTCGCCAATTTGGCGAGTACAAAATCTGTTTGGCGAGTATGAAATCGAAGCCACTCGCCAGTATGGCGAGTATGATTTTTTCCTTATGTCGAACCCTGTCAGTTTTCTTCATAGCATTCATTCGCACCCAAGCATGCAATTCGTTCGTTGTCCAGTTTCCGCGTCATGCAACGTCGTTTCCGTTGTCTTTTAAAAGCTTGAAGAAATGGTTTTGTCTCTTATTGCTTATGCCGACTGATGCTAATTTGGCGACAGTAAATCTGCATTAATTCTTAACGACACCATAAAAGCATGTTTTTACCCTATTTTGAGCATTTGCAGACATTGTACTGTCACAGACACAGGGATAGACTAGCTGCTAATCGGCGTATTAATTTAGGGGTTTTCTGCAGCCAGGGTTGTTAGTGCACGAATTCTGAGCCACTCTCTCATTAGGGTTTCTATGGTAATAACTGGAGACGCTCGAATGCCTAGGGTCTCCTTATTGCTAAAGGGGTAACAGGTCTCTTAAATTCTGGTTCCCATTCAGTCAAGCTTGGGCCGTAAAAGCCGTAAATGAAGGTTTTGATACATGGCTATGTAAAAATGGTTGTTTGTATTATATCTTGTTATTACAGTAGAACCTCGTGAACTCGGAAGTGCTCGGGAGCTAACCGTGCGTATTATGAGACAAATATATAAGTAAAGGGAATTGATTTCAACTTGAATCAAATGGTATCCGGATTAACCGTATTCAAGGTACCGTATTCGATTTAGCCGTATTCGAGTTAACGAGGTTCAAATATACATTGTATATGTTTTGTATAAGCATAATTCATTATGTATCATTCTCTCCATTGTAGGTGGAGCAAGTGTCGTTCGCGTGGAAGACGCACGCATTACGCCGAGCCGACCGCGACAACCCGATCACGATGCGACGCAAAGGCACGCGGCCACGTGACAGTCACAAGGGCATGGAGAACCTCTGAGCATGCGCGGAAAAGTGGCGTGGCTATGAAATTCAACGCTTCAGTGGTTTAAATGTATCGTTGCGTTTGTGCGACAAATTAGCAATCCTGCATCATGTGTTGTCTGTATCTTATTTCTCATATCTGCGTGACTCAGGTTGCAAAGAAGTATCTGGGGTCTTAAATTTACTGCAAGTTACAAGTAGCTCGGTTAACTTGAATATTTCTGAAGAAATTTCACGTGAGACTCATTGGTCAGGGTATATGATTAGTTATCTGTACTGAATTGCAATTAGGTTGATTACGATTAGAATAATTTTCTGGTATGATGCAAATACTTATACACTTGAATGATTCTTTTGATAAAAAGCAAAACCTAGGATATGATACTGCCAAAAATCTTGTTAGATACATTAGAATGAATAAGTTGTAAATATCAAAGAAGATTGCCAAACTAAATTGCTTGTGTCAAATATACTGCAATAGTTGCCTGAAAAATTGAGACAGTTGAAGATTTCTTTGAAAGTGTCTAGACACTCCATCAAAAAGCTAAATATATTTTTACTTTGTATATAAGATGATTACGATAAGTTCGACATGTTATTGAAGTCTCTCATATATTCTGTTGTATGCTCCTATATCCATTTTGTGCCAAACAGTGCCTTAAATGCAAAACCATCTAATGTGATCTGATTACCATGTCATACGGTGTGTCTGTGATAAGACGTTTTGAAATATCTATAATATAAATATATGATGTTGCGGTTTTAATATTTTATTTTAAATTACTATTAATAGATGCTTTGCAAGCACCATAATTCTTTTATGGTTTAAAGGGCGCGATGTAGCTTTAAGAATATTATTTCTAAAGGATTGTACGACACGTCTAGTGCACTCAATTAAAATTGCGAGTAATCGTCAACGAGTGCCGCTCAAAGATGTGAGATATTTCCACTCAATGCTGGAAGGTGACTCAATGCTGGGATTGCCTTGACGTTCACAATACATTAAAAGTCGGGTCGGAGCAGAAGGGTACCTGGCAGTTGGTATTGTCAGTCCAAGGACCCCAGAGCAAAGTGCTGTTCTGTGCTTGCCATCTTAGGTGATGGGAACCACTCAAAAGTTCCTTGTAATAAGCTCCACACAAAATGTCAATTTGTGTCCTAGTTTTTTTCAAGGAGACACATTTTGATTTTCAAACTAAATCGAAATTGGAGGTAATGTCATTGAAACGTAAATACGTTTTTTCTTAGAGACACGTTTTGATTTTCAAACTAAATCGATATTGGAGGTAATGCCATTGAAACGTAAATACTATTGCAAAAGGGTATTTGATAATTGTTCAAAATAAAATTATTTACAATATATCCGTTATTTGTGTTTATATAATTGAATATTCATAAATGTATATATGTCTTTTTTGCTGTATTATTGTTTGTAAATACTACTTTCGTAAGTCTGATAGATTATTTTGCCATTTTTTTATAAACATTTCTCTTTGTGCCAAATATTTTATATAAATATTGACTATTTAATAAAATCAAAAACAATTTTCGTTTTAGTTTATCTGAATATTATTTGTTTCATAGTTTTTTTTCTCTCCTTTAAAATACCTTTATCTTTTAAATGAATGAATATTGGAAGCAGTTGGGTCACATATACGAGTAAAGACTATTCCCAGAGCCTTTGATAAAATTCGATCAATTATTAATCATTGAGTTTACCATGATTATCAATGTAAATCTGTACATAGACTCACGTCAGATGGATATCTCCGATAATGAATTATGAGGGGTGTTTTGGGAAACGAAAATCTTTGTGGATTTTCGATGACCATGAAGCAGCTTTGATAATGATAAATCATGCAGTTTTGATATTTTTTTCTCATTAGGGACCATCCATTTTGTACATTTTTTTCTATGGAAATAAAGGGTAGTGGATAACTGATTTAAATATTATATTTTTTAAATACCAAGAAATTTTAATAGAATGAGCAAAAGTGCACCCGTGATTTTTCGATGATTGCTTAAATAAATATTAACATAAATACTTGGTAAAAACATAGGCATCAGAGATGCAAAGCCCCCAGCCTATGCAAAACATTGTTTAGCACGAGTAATTGTCGATAAAAAGAAGCAGGTCAAAAGAACTATCTTTCTCACAACGTCTTTCATTCAACGCCTTTCTCACACCGTTTTTCTCACAACGTCTTTCTCACTATGTCTTTCTCACAACGTCTTTCTCACAACGTCTTATTCACAACGTCTTTCTCACAACATCTTTCTCACACTGTTGCCCTTACATATTGGTCCACACCACTTAGTCCTCACAAAGTCACAATATTCGCGTAATCCTTCTGTGCTGTACAAATATCCAAAAATATCTCAAATTTGTCTAAGTTCAGACCCCTGTTATTTCATCAGTTTTTGTTGATCAAACTGAAACCTCCATGTTGCGCATCTACAATATATATTCTGACACTGTATGAAGTTTCAGAACCCTAGGACAGAGGCTTCACACCAAAGTGTCGCGGAAAAAGAGTTGTATAAATATCCCAAAATATCTCAAATTCGTCAAGTTCAGACCCCCGTAATTTCGACAATATTTGGTCGATCAAACTGAAACCTCGACGTTGCACATCAACAATGTATATTCTTTCACTGTGTGAAGTATCAGAACCCTCGGACAAAGGCTTCATACCAAAGTGCCGCGGACAAACTGTTGTATAAATATCCCAACATATCTCAAATTCGTCTAAGTTCAGACCCCCGTAATTTCGACAATTTTTGATCGATCAAACTGAAACCTCGACGTTGCACATCTGCAATATATATTCTTTCACTGTGTGAAGTTTCAGAACCCTAGGACAGAGGCTTCATACCAAAGTGTCGCGGAAAAAACTGTTGTATAAATATCCCAAAATATCTCAAATTCGTCTAAGTTCAGACCCCCGTAATTTCGACAATTTTTGGTCGATCAAACTGAAACCTCGACGTTGCACATCTGCAATATATATTCTTTCAATGTGTGAAGTTTCAGAACCCTAGGACAAGGGCTTCATACCAAAATGCCGCGGACAAACTACTGCACCTCAAATGTTAACAGACGGACGGACAGACGGACGGACGGACGGATGGACGGACGGACGGACGGATGGACGGACGGACGGACGGATGGACGGACGGAATGGGGGACAGCAATAGCCCTCAGCCAAATTGGTTGGCTGGGGGCTAAAAAAGGAAGAAAAAAACTGCACTTTTGTCTTTGTGATCGAAGGTCAAACGAGCCATGGCACAGAGTTGGCGTCTCCATGGAAATCACTAACCATGTCGCGAGGCAGCCACATTGAGTTGCTAGAGAGATTATTCCAGTCTCAGAAAGGATTGTTCGATTGGCTTAAGTTAGGATACCCTATCTTTGATAGGAAGGTCGTAGAATTTGTATCACCTTGAAGGTTTATACTGTGTGTCTCGTTGCTCGTACTAAGTCATGAATCATTTTAAAATATTTATGTCATTCCATTATGAATCGCATAAATAGCATTAAATATTTTAGTTGATTCTATTATGCATGAATCGATGCGAGAAATTGGATCGTCATTGGTACATGATATAGATCCAATGGGATAAACTGATAACAAAAGCATTCATGAAGTAATCTGTCAGATAGACTAAACATTTTATTTCTTTAGTTGACGATATGGTTTAAAAACACTTTGGTCCATCACGATTTCATACGATAATAGGAACGAAATTGAACGCAACCAAGACATTCGAGTAGAAACAATGGGGATATAGCGAGATAAAACGAGCGACTCCATGGTCTATCTACCGACACTTACCACGACGATGATTGTTATGTTTTCATTCGCTAATGGAAATACCGTGTTGGCCACCCCGTGTGTTATTGCAACGGGGCAAAAGCCTAGGATTCTGTTCTAGCTTCCATGGTGGTAAGTCTGTGTGCTGTCCAGCGCTTTTTCAGACCGTGATGGCTGCACGCATTGTAACCCGGTCATTGATTTGATGTCTATAAATGTGGAAGGTGCGACATGGTTGTGTACTCACTCGCATACAAAGTGCGTTGAAAAATTGAATTAGCCATATACAGACGCTCACTGAATGCTATATAAAAATCGAGCCACATTGCCTGTTTGCCTTTCGTTTTTGCTCGCATTGTTGGGTAGAACAGTTGTAATATGCAGGATACAAAATCAAAAAAAGAATAAAATCTACAAGTTATAATATTTGCTGAATCGACAAAACATTAAATAGCTTGCTCAGTTTTGTAACCTACACTAACGAAGCATCGGCACGGGGATAGTTAAACGTATCCTTATACACAGAGCATGATTTCTATTTAATTTCACCCTTCATTAAGCGCTGATTCGGAGTAAATAGGCGCGGGATTCGTGTTTTGTGATCAAGTGCTATCAAACAGGTTGTTTTATTACAGCGACTGTAGCCGCTGTCAACCTATGTTCAAAGCTCAATGGGCTGTTGCTCAAAGGGATTATCAATTATGGGATTATTTCAAGGAAAAGTACATATATAGATACATATAGAGCTGTTTTCAGCTACAGCATTCCATTTGAGAATCGATACAGTAAAAACGGAAATGTCGAGGGTAAAAATGCATCTAGATTGAGCATACTTCACCTGTTTCGTGATGCTATTAATGTAAAGGTTAAACTGATTCCAAAATGACGTTTTTAGTGAAACAAGGTTAAATAAATATAAATTACATTAATACATGAGTCTTTCTTAGAAAACAAAATACGCAAGGATACTTATATGGAATACATAATGAGCATATTTAAAACACCCAGGTAAAGAATGAGCGAAGAATGGAACGGATGTATTTCTGTAATGAAAAATGTGACCAATCTTAACAGGCAGCATCTTACAGTGGATATAGGTATAGATTCTCATCAGGTCCCTCGAAACAGACCCTCGAGTTTCGCCCGACCCGATAATAATTGGGACCGACAGCCCTTTCTGGGGCCACAAGTACTCATAGAGGATTCCATGCATTAAAAAAGGAATACATCTTTTGCACATTTGCATGATTTCTTCTCGGGTTTATTCCATTTATATGTTTCTTGTGGTCAAATTCGATATACACCTTAAGCAATGATTATGAATCAGGGGTCATATGGGTTATTGCACATTTCTGTACATGAAAGTGTCTTATCGACGTAGCACATTGATGCACTGAATCTTTAAAACGCAGGGTCCCATTCGCGGTATCAAAAGTAGAATGCAACGTATTATATATACATCACAAAAAAGATAAAGACTTATCGGTTCAACAGCCCGTTCGAATCAAAGTTTATCAATTTTTATAATTAGTGAATTCATTAGTAGAGCTCAGACTGTTAAAATAACGAACAAATCACAACTTTAAAGAAAATGCTAAAATAGTTATATATAAGACTTAAAAACATAATTGAATTGCTATGAACAAATGTTCAGCAGAATTGAATTAATTTATCTCCAGCTTGATCTCTATGGATTCTTCACCAAAGTGTAGGTGTTATGACCCGCACCAAACCAACCAATCTATAAAGTATGAAAATGATGCATTAGAACATTAGCAATTAACTCGTTCTGCATCGGGGTTTTACTTTGGGACTGAGTATAATCGGGGTTCGATATGGGGTTGGATATATTTGTGAAAACAATTCGTGTAAGTTGTATGCGTGATAAATTGCAATGGATATCCATGGATACAAACGATTGCAACAAGATATTTTTTTAAGCAAAAACTAATATAACACGTAGAATCACATTCCGAGAGGCGACAAGTTTCTTAGGAGAGCGTATAACGGGGTTTGGGCATTTCGGCCTGGGCCTACGTACCACTTCAGCCCCTACCTCTTCGGCCCCTTTTGGAAAAGGCACTTCAGTCCCTTGACAAGATACCCCGGCCCAATTAAAGCAGTAGGGGCCGAAGTGTTTTTGCGAGAGGCCGAAGTGTCTTTGGCAGGTGGCCGAAGTGTATTTTCCTAGGGGCCGACGTGTCTTTTGCTAGGGGCCGATGTGTCTTTTAACGATGGGCCAAAGTGTCTTGGCCAGGGGCCGAAGTGTCTTGTCCAAAAAAGAATCCAAAAGGGTCGAATAAAAAGGCAATCGGGGTCGAAGTGGTAGGGGCGCATGTGTCCAAAACTCGACGTAACATATTTCTCCATACATTTTCTTTGTGTCATGTAAAATAATAAAATTGCGTTACAACGCCCTGTGGCATCCTTGCATGGAACTATTTCAATTATTGTCTTGAACTTGGTGACATATCAGTCTCCAACCCTCTTTGAATCCACTGTCACCCTCACCAACCCCACCTGAAATCTCGGGGTCGCACAGGGGGCGCGGATGCGAAATCATCAACAATGCCCCATAATTGTCCGATAAGACGGCGATTTCAGGGCGATAATGGCAGCATAATGGCAGCAAATATCCATGGCTACCGATGCTGTTAGATGGCCTTTGTTGAGTACAATGCACTTCCCTTATCACTTTTATTGTAATGCCCTCATTGTCTTGTGATAGCATATACAGAGAAGCGGGCGTGGGGTAGAATAACCTGTTACTGTGTGACAATAACTATAGCATAAATATATAGATCGTAATATATTATTTTATGCATAGTTAAAGTATCTTGTGATAAATGGTTAAGGTATATAAACTATTTTTAAAAAATAAATATATTGATTTAGGTTTGTATTTTATTATATATCACTTTTCACATGCCGATAAACAATGAATCAATGTTCTTTTCATTTTCACTGCAATTAGGTGTCTCGATGTGATACTGCAGTTACTCAGAGCTATATGCAAAAATTGCAAGAGACATGTGAAACCTAGCTCATCATATATTCAACCCACTGCGTCATCCTCGAGGAAGAGCATTTACCCCTTGCTTCCGACTACATAAACTACTGTGGATATACCACACACATAGAAGACATCAATCTAAAATATGGTAGACTCTACATATAAGGATAGACGTCACATGGAGATACCTAAAAAATGAAATGAAATAGAAAAAGAGCGCTTGAAAAAGCGAATACCATAAGCAAAGCATAAGCCAACTTGCTTTTGATGGGCAGATGAGCAGTTTTGGACGCGACCTGTCAGCTGCACAAGCACTGATGAGCGCGAGATTAGTTTAGGATACGTCGGTGCGAGGGAGCAAAAAAAATACAGTGAGAGCGCCAAAGCAGAAAAAAGCGACCGTCGACGGACACGAGTTGATAGCTAATGAGCGATGGCGGGTTTCTTATGGGTTTTTGTCGCGCGTTGAATGTGGGCGACAGCACCTGATTTCCGCCGCCTGTGATTCCGCCTATTCATGTGCTCTCAACTGTGTCATGTAATATATCGGCGGATATACTGCACCTCTGCATGTTCTTGGATATGTATGATATGAGATATGGAATTGGTTGTTTTTGCTCGGCTTCGGAGGAAAAATGAACTGTGTAATATTGGAAAGCGGTACTTCCTCGGATATATCATATGCACAAGACGTATAAGACACATTAGATAAACGAGAGACAGCATTAATTATCTGAGCAAAACTGTGTAAGTCGCGACGAAGCAAATTGAAAAACACCTCATCGCGAGGAGGGAAACTAATCAAGCCCCGTTGCCGAGTAAAGGATACAAGTTAAGAAAAAAAAACGAATTTGCTGCGGTATACTCAAGCCCTATATTGATGGTGCTCTAAAAGGCATATGTATGTATGGTGATATAACACCTATACTATAATAGTAATTTCCTAGCAAAGCAGTTACATTTAATGGATACAGAGTCGTAATGAGAAAACTGGACGGTAAATTGTATTTTATGCCGATTTATGGAATGATGCTTAGATCGTGCCAATAACTGTACCTCTCGCAACAAAAATGACTATTGTTACGCCTGTAAAACCTGAAAGGATAGATGTGGAAACTCAAAAGCGAAGTCACATAAAAATGTAGATATTATTTCATTGCGATTTTGACAAAAGGCGATAGAATCAGCCATAAAAATAGGATACTATACTTTTGGATATACGAAGCAGTTTTAACCTCTCCCACCTGATGTAAATGAATTTTATATGTAATCCATCAACATTTACTCCATACATCCTATATTTGGATACATCCACAGTATAACCACCCACGTGTACTCTTTGTGGCGAACGGGTAGTGCTGTTGAATGCGCCCATGCGCATAGAGTGGCAGCTTCGCGTCTGCTCCAATTCAATCGTCATGCTCTGCTGCGGCAAAACGCCCAAAAAGGTGAGGGTCATTTATATGTGTTATTTCATTATATATATTTCTTGTTATGGAAACTATACAAGTTATCATAATCTTGAAATTCCTATTCGCCATCATCTTTAAACGCAAGGTATTCGCATTAATTATTCATATATTATTCATTCTTCAGATTCAATTTAGAATTAAAACTATGTAATTCTTGAATTATTTGATATTTTAAAGCCAGATCGAGTCGATTCAATTAATCTCACATTTCCTTCTTGTTCCTCGAATCCATGTTGTCAGAGAACATTTAACAGGAAGACCCAACGGATGATTTTTAGAAGTTGGTTTAACAATTCATTTTGGTATGAAATGAATTTAATCAAAGCTTAAAGTGATGAAATATCATTTCTTAAAGTAACAATTTTATCCTTTGTTTGCCAGCAAGGAAAGTCCGAAATTCGTTGCCAGCAAAACGTTGACAGCAAGAATAGATACTCTTTAATATAACTGGCATCTCTAAGTGTTGGCCAAAATTAGTATGTATATTCCTATGTTTCAAAACATAATTTGCTCAAAACAGAGTATATAACATGTAAAACGTTTAATTTATGCACCCTATTTCTTGAAATAAAAAAAAAGAGAAAAATTCATATTAGTACTTTTCTGTGAAAAAGGCAGAGAGGAGGATTTCCCAGCAGAATAGATATTTCACAGAATAAATCACTGGGTACTTCTGATTTAATAAGAAGATCCAGAGATACGTTTATTTTGCTGAGTCAAACATTTATGATATGATGAAATATGCACTTATTAAATTAATGCCGTAGGGCTTTTTTCAAATAAAGAATACATTTTGTTAAGACTCGTGTTCCACCACTTTGTCTGTTGTCAATTTAAGTCCCGATAGTGATTCAGTTAAAACACAATAATACTGCGGATCCAGATTCGAAGCGTAAAGGGGGATGTCGTCTATCTAAGCATAAAAAAATGACCTCGAAACTCATATTTAATACAGTAATTTTGCCCAACTAAAGGGTATGTATATGCACCGGTAATCGGCCTTGAAGCGTCGACTCTCATCACGGTCATACATGACGCCACAACACCGTCATATTGCAACGTTACGTCAAACTTTCAACGTAATTTCGACGACGTTATGACGTCATTGAGACATATTTTTCATTAATTAATTTTAAGACTATGATTTGAAATACCAGTTTGTTTTCAAAGCGACGTCAAATCCACGTGCCGGACGTCGTGACGTAAAACGTCTTCGTCATAGTTACGTAAATTATGTATTCGATCTACAGATAATTAAAACAACGATTTATTCAAAAAATATTTCATGATTAAAAGCCAGTCAAACTTAATTTTAACGTTCTCCAGTCTTTATCATGATATGGATACTGTCCCACACAGCAATGTTTTTTTTGTGTAATTTAATTATTTCCGGATGTCCCGTTTTGTTGTGGATATAGAAACGTGGTTTCGACGTTGCGTCAATATCGAACTTACATGTATGAATGACGTTTATCTGGCATCGGAACCTAAAATGACGTCTGTTCAAATCGGCTCAAATAAGAATGTGCCCTCGATGTCACATCCGTAAAATGGCTTTTACGGAAGAATAAGAACGCCAATAGCCGTTTAAAAAGTTGTAATGAACGCAATTGTCTACACTGACAACATTTCATACTGAGGCACAGGGCGATATACATGTTAACTCACTTATCTAAACTATTGTTTTACGTAATAAACTGAAATTATCTTAGGCGCAACCTGTTTAATTAAATTAATTTTTAACCATGTTCTAGGTTGAATATAAGAATAAAAATTACACCACAAGATTCCAAATTTTTATAATGTTACTTTGACATGTTTTTTATTTTATTGCT
>LQRL01100467.1:2299-12715 GCA_001703475.1 Hydroides elegans
AACACATATTAAAAAACATATCAGTCGTTTTAAGCGGCAAAATTATGACAGAAAATAAATTTACTAGAGAAATTATGCTCGAAGGCATAAATGATGAACTGGTTTAAGGTCAATTACGACACAGTCACCGTGTGTAGATTTGCTTACTCTACTGTATACAATTAGCGTTTAGTATTTTTTGTATGTATTTGGGTAAAACGGCGCGAGACTGTTATGTATATTTATCAAACAAATTACAGCTGAAATAATTGTATCTACAGACATTGCCAATCATAAGGTATAGTACTATGGCGCAGTCGAATGTAAAACGCTTTTTTAATAGATTATGCACCCCGTTTACAGCATTCAGCGTCATTTTGAGCTGATTGGATCATATCTAGAAATTATGGTAAGGGTATCTACAGAAGGTGCCCACCAAATAAAGATTTCTTTTGCATGAATAATTGTTTTATATATATATATTTCTCAAATTGAAAAATACATGCTTTAATTAGAGAGCTCCTGTCTTGCATAGAATCTTCACTGAGAACCTGTAATAATAATAGAATATTCTATTTTATTTTTGATATGATTATCCTTGCAATTTGAACTTCCTGAAACGTTTGATCTTCACGCCTTTTTGCAGCTTGGAGTGTTTTTCTACTTGACTGGATATATCTATGGAATAATATTGAGACGTTATTTTCGGTCGAGCTGTTGGGATTATCTACTTAATCCATTGCTTGTTTCAATGCAATATTTCACATATATTTGTCTAAAGAACTTGTATAACTAAATATATATGTGTATTAAATTAAATTTTTAATGTTTTAAAAGACTTTAAAAAAATATACCTAGCAATACTAATTATTCATTTTCCTAACAAGCATTTCTTATCTGCCTTAATGTATTTTTCTATATTAGAGCATTTCTAAAAAAAAGTTCATAAACATGCTTAATAATGAATAAGTACATAAAGGTTTTATAAAAACGCCTTTTACGGCGAAATAAAAACTTTCCAGTGTAACTATACAATAATGTATCGAAATTCAAAATTGAAATAACCGAGCTACCGTTATCAGATATCGGAAAAAGATAAAATTTGTTTATGTTATCAACAGAATTCAAAAAGTAATATACATTCATAAAAAGGTTCCCGCTCGCAAGCAAATGATCCGTGAATTTCTAATTTCACCGATGACCGATACGCTCTCAAATTTACAGCTTAAATACATGCAAAGCAAATTAGTAAACACAATCCCCCTTGTATATATCTTATGTTATTCAAAATAAAAGAAAACCCATAATAGGGCTTCGGGGAGCTTTTGAAGCGGCACCAAAGTTATTATCTTGGGGATCAGCTTTAATTTCGAAATTATGGAATATCTCGCCCGCTCCCCTCGGGCTAGGATGGTACGAAATGGACAACATATATCGAATATCAGCGGCTTGTATTGTGGGAAAAGCGCATCGGATATTGTTCAACTTCGTTAGCATCAAACAGTGTGATAAATCGATGATGCGATATAGGTTTCAGTCTGTATGTAGGGAGATATGGTCAAGATGGTAGATCATTTGGGGAGAAAGATTGAAGGTTTCCGTAGAATAGGGATGATTTTATGGTATAGAATATGATGGATATGCTTTATAAGATCTCTGATTCACTCATAGTTCCAAGGAAGTAGATAGAAACTAGTACAATATTTTATCTTGGATTCATAATAGTTCAGTTATCTATTTCAATTAAATGAATAATTTATAAATACTTATTATGAATTAATCAACAAAGACATATCATTATCATTCTTTTTTATGACCCTACTCTTCTTCAATGTTTAATCAACTAATAAATTATTCAAGTATGCACCATATTTTTATAATGACAATTTTATATTTTGAGGTCCACTACCTCAACAGATTTAGCAATATAGTCTCAGGTGCATGACCCGATCCAACAAAAACAAAATCCAAATAAAAATATTCGAGCTAAAAATACATATGTGTGTCTCTTCATTCATCCTTGGTCGCACAGGTTTCAACTGAAATGCATTGACCATTAATTTTGACTTATTTGTGCTTGAGTATAAATACACAATGTTTTCCTTCTTTACATTCCTTAAAATAATTACTTTGGGCCTTAAGACTGTTGTTTTAAACAACACTATATCTTCAACAATACTATACAACAACAAAGCGGATAAATGGATAAACTACACGCACACAGATATTTAGTTGGGCAAGGGAGGCAAAGTGAGAATGGAGAATGTTCTCGGAAATTAAGAATAGTCAGCTTATGGTACTTGTATAATTCAGACTTCCATTTGAGCAATCATTTTTTTGCACACTAGCCCTTCACCGACCATTGCTTAAAACAATATTTAATTTATCAAAATAGTTTTTGTACTGTTTAAATTTATTCTTAAGGCATTGTCACACAAAACGAGTGATACATATAATACAATAACTATATCCATATATTTGACAGGGTTTGTTTCATTATGTGTTTATAATAATGCTATTTGTTTTCTTCAATTCATGCTTAAAACCAGTTGTTTCATTTGACAATACGTTTCATAATTTGATAATCCACACTCTCATATAAGACCCCCACAGCAAACCCTAACCCCCACATTGCCACCCACCCCCTTTATCGACGTCACCCCATTCGCCTCCCCACAATGCACCTCTGATCAGCACGACACTTCCGCTCTAGTGCCTTCCGCTGCAGTCAAAACACAGACTGACCAGACGGCGACCAAGGCTGCTTCGCTGCTCAAGGTTTGTTTTGGCTGTGTCGACCTGGCATTGGCTAGTAGTGGTGTGCTAATAGAGAATGATGCGGGGACACCCAAGCAGTCGCATATGTTGAAAGAGTGATAAAGTTGTATTTTTTTATTGTTACTATTTCATTACGAAATAAGTGTATCATGTAAATGAAATATGTTATTTTTCGTAAATTTGTGTATGAATCCATGCAAGTAAAATGAAACAGGACTCAAAAATGCATTTTATCATCGCAAAAGAAACTTTGTTGACTTTTTGTAAGGGTATTATTACAGATATATTGTTTAAAAAGTTTACGACCTTAAAGAATAACTTAAAAGCCATACCAACGAAATATCGAAACATTTAGACATTTTTCAACGTATTTGAAATTGTAAGTAGTCTACTATATTAATCGCTACCTTGCACTTAAAGGCCCTAATTTCTGGATTTGCCCCGAGGCGAAAATCCTTTGATATGGACAAAGGATTTACCGTTCAACCCATGGGTTAACGAAGGTTTTGAAATAAGGGTCTTTAAAATCAAGCTGTCAGTGTTTGTAGGGAAACATTCCATGTAACTACCACCCAACCCAATCTTCCTTGTCTGAAAACACACATTTGAAGCGATGAATTCAAAACAAAAAAAGGAACGTGTTTCACAAACCACCCCGCATCGTATCCTCCCGCGAAAGTAGAGTGCTAATTTCTGCAACACTTGGCTTGCTCCAAACATGTGTATTCTTGTAGCGTCCATCTGTTTACACTGATCACAGAGCATGAAAGGCGCATTGCAGAAAAAGAAAAAGATTTAAAGAACATAACCTCTTAATAATAGAATTCTAAGGCAAAAACGGTCGAAAAGGAGGAAAATTCAATGAATGCAATGTTTTCAAAAAACATTAGAACCGAATGTCATGTTTTCAAAAATCACAGATTGTGATCTTTTTCATACAGAGGCTATACAGATAATGACATGAGATTTAAGCTAAAGCTGTTTTCAGGGAACAATACACTCCCTTGTTTCTTAATTGAATAAAGCTATCTGAGAAAAACTATATAAGCGGTTGTAGTCAAAAACGTTATTGAAAAATATTGCTCTGTAATTTGGCGGGCTTCAATAGTTTTCTATTTATTTGAATGAATGAGACATCTAAAAAAATAGAAAACGATTATAATAAAAAAAGACCTAAAAGAACAACACCTTTTATTGTCAGGACATAAAGTGTTCCTGAGGGTTAACCTTTGCAAAGAACGAGTATTGTCGATTTAAAGTGAATAGCGAGGGGTCCATCATGAACTTATGCGAACACCCATCTAGCTAACTATGTATCTAATCGAACATGGTACAAGCCACCGTTAGTACATTCTTCATTTCTCCAAGAAAAGACCAGCTAAATGCAGTGGAAAATGAAAAGTAACGTTCGATTTCAAACGAAGCTGTTACTTGCCCACGAGACATATTGCGAAGAGTGTGGCGGTTGAAGATGAAAATTCGAATTGCTTTTGAAAAATTCAGGTCACTCACATTGCATCGTGGGTCATTCAAGGGGTCCGTGCAAAGCATCTTTATGGTCATTGAGATTTTCAAGACGTGACGGATATGAATAAAACACTTTCATTGCTTTGTATAAATTGTACATTCATACAACGCAGAATTCTTGTATCATGACATCACAGATGAAACTCAGCGAAACAAATTACCAAAATCATTTCAAAATGTTTAATTTAATCATTTAAACTACATATCTAAATTTGAAATAAATTTAAACAGACGCTATGACGCAACTTAGCCGAAATTCCATTTCGAATCATATCAAATGGCCCGAATCTAGAACCTTGTGCGACACCGAACCCTCTTTTTTCTTCTAGGACGCACAGACAAATTTCAATTGGGCTTGACCCTCCTGTGACATATGCCGTCATTCTGGTTAATTTCTCCTGGTGCGCCCTCATGCGGTAATGAAGTGGTCGAAATCGGAAAACCCAACGGTGACATAGGGCCGACCGCTGCTGCGATTAACGATCACTCTGTGTAGCTACGCGTCAGGGTGGGCGCCCGCAAGATATACGAGAATTAATGGAATTAAAAACGAATGTCAACAGATGATTACAGGAGGGAACCGAAAAGCGCTACTTCCCTATTTATGAGCGAAAACGTCACATTGTAACGCAAACAAAACTCTCAAAACACTTTAATAACACTGGCGATCAGCACTCACTGCATATTTATGAGAATTCGCCACCGTTGAAATAATGACAAAAACAAAATGGAGGAGAACGGAGTCGTTTTGCACTGACTATTCACAGCACCGAGCCCGTCACAACATGTCTGCTGGCCCTGTCTTCAATTATGACACAGGCAAGAATCTGTCCTTTGAGACAATACGGACTCAACACAGAAGAGCACATTAGGCTCTCATTGCTCGCCATTGCATTTGTTCTTTTATTGTCTTTGCCCGCAGGCTCCATTCAAGTGACCAGTGTCACCAGTTGAGGTTCGGGGATTTAATTTATTTCGGTCGTAATTTTTATAACATTTCAAGCATATCTGTTTCGATGCGCCCAGGTAACAATTTTTGCGAATGGCCATTTCTGTGTTCACGGCGCGCTGGTAAAGGGCCATTATACTAACTCACGATGTAGGGGTGCTCAGTGCGGTACGAATATTAGTTAAGGATAATTTTCAATCAAAAGAACATTGACAGAAACAGAGACGGACATAAAAATTGTTGGGAGACAACGAAACGTCAAACGACTAGAATATACATATGAAAAGTTCCTCTTCAGAATCTTGGTCAGAGATTGCCTGTGGTGGCCATTCATGCGGACTATTCTGTGAAAGCCATGATAACAAAGTCTCACAGTCCTCCGCCCATCTAAAATCCTGCACCCAGAGACTCTAAACGATCGTATACTTTACAGAGGTGGGACCCTCTGTTCCAGGATTGCATCAAAAGTCTAGAATGATTTATAGAACGATTTGAGGAACTACCAGTATCCTGTGAATGCCAATCAGAGAGGAGTTGAGGTGGGGAAATATGTAGAAACTCGGTTTATATTAAAAATGAATACAAATGACACCCCCTGCATTGGGGTCATGAATCACGACCAGGCACGCCAGGGGCCAAAAGAAAAGCGCAAGATATAACCGTTCATTTATATCTAATGACTGTCCAGCAAGCCCAAACATGGGCAAAAAGACACGCACAACTTATATAAGAAACGCTACGTATTGTCCGTTAAATACACAGACACCCCCGAACAACATCTAAATGATCATGGCTTTAGGGAATCAGGCAGTTCATAATCACTTGTAATGGTGAAATAATGACAAGTAGAGCCATTAGTTATACATTTATTTCAGCAATAACTACCACTTTTAAGCGCTTTCCATGTTTTAAAGACCTGGTCGTTAAAGACATATCGCTGAGATGTCATTTGACCCATCACTATAACATGACACATATGACCTGATTACGCTGACCAGTCGCAACAAAACGGCGTAAAATTCATTATCATAATAATACGGTGGGATGTGAGAAATACATGATATGTATGGTCATGCTCACCATTATTCTTGCATGGAAAACGCAGCCCTGTTTTAAGACGTTAAGCCCCACCCATTATGCCCAACTTCCAAACTCACTTCCGTTCGCGGTGACCCGTTATGAGGTGCCGTAAGCATCCGAATTCACGTATCATTTGAAATTCATCGCAGATTCTTTTACTTTATATACCACGGTACATCGTTGTACGTCTACAAAATATAGGACCCCAAACTCATGTATCATCCTCTGTGTGACTTTGATCAATCAAAAACACTGACCCATGTATTCATCAAAATTGGAGCCAACATTATACGCTGATCAATCATGCAATTGTGACTTCATATTCATAATGGTGTTTTTTTTTATATTTTAGGTGAAATAATATGTCTTTCGCAATCAACGCTTGCCAAAAACAGGTTGCATAAGATCGATACTGTTAATTGCGTTCATATATATGGTAGTTGTGTCCAAAATTGCGGTTTAAAACAATACATTTGTAATTTAGGACGGTTAAAAAGACATATGGCTGAAGATATGATTCTTCTTTAGGAAGTTGGTTATGACCCTGCCAAACAGCTACCCTTCCCTCATTTGCTATCTCCCTTCAACTCTTCAACATATCGTATATGCCGAGTCTGTAAATCAGACCAATCCAATTACATTATAAACTTATATATGTCTAGTTAGTTAAAGTTTAATCACTAGGAAAATAAATAAATAAATAAACAAATAAATCACTTTAAAAAACAAAACGAACCGCGCCGTACCTGTTACGACAAACTTTAAAAACTTCAGATTTTAAATTAAGTTGTACTTATGAAACAAATCAAGAGATAAAAACAAATTAACTGACAGTTAGATTCAATCAAATCTTATAATTGTCTGATTCCCCGCATGGTTTGAAGGCTAGCGGGTACAGTTCGGGTAAAATATGTGAAATAAGAGAAGATTCTGCAATTCACCATAAACAGTCAAGATATCTACCTCATCCCCACTGTTACATTAAGTGTTTGCCTTTCTAGTTGGCTTGCTATCGCTCAAAGCGGGCATGAAATTCGATTAAAATGAAGTTAAAATTTGATATCGCCCCGAAGTCATGTTCCGATGTCTCCCCATCGCGCTCAGCTGATTTCTGTTTGGGTGTTCCCAATCGAGGAATGTCTCTTTCCGTTCGCGAATAGGGGCGACTTATAATCGGTGGGCACTCTAAAAACAAGCATTGCAATTGTCGGTGTATTGTACTGTTTGTCCTTCGCGGATTAATTCAATGTTTCAAGAGGGATAAGACATATATTTTTAGAAGAATGCTAAAAATTGTTGTCGTTGTTCAATCGTTTCGCGTGTCAATGACTAGTGTTGTGTAAACATTGCCACAGTGAACAAGTTAATGCACCTTTTTGCCCTCCGACCCCCTGGTACCCCTACCCCACCTTCACAACCCGCTCCCTACCACCGTGTAGGTTGGAGCAGCGTTTGACTTTTGGGACAGTCCACTGCATTCCATAGTTGTTTTTTTTCAAAACCCCCCGGTTGCTTTTTATTATCGTCTCTTTTTTGTGTCTGTGTCAAAACGGTGTTGCCCCGACGTCTTTAGATGACATGACTTTTAACAATGTCAATTCGGTGCAACTATTGCTGGTTTTGACTTTGAAGCCAATGCTTCCCATTTTTTTTAAAGAAAGAAATGCCTGTTGAATATTGAGAGATATGACGAAATACAATTTACACTCATACAAAAAGGGTAAAATGGATACTATTCATTGAGATATATTGAGACATTGTGGGTTGTTATTCTGTGGGGTATTTTAACTTTTTGCGCTTAGTTCTTGACACCTTTAGATTTTTTGTGTGTAATTTCTTGTAATTTATTAGTACCTTATAGTATGTTAGATTAAATACATTCACGCAATGATCATATCATAGACATCTGATTATATTCATTTCGAAAAAGAGCCTATGTAGCTAAACGCATAGATTCAGGTAACTCGCATAAATTCCAAATTGTTCTTCTTTTTTTTGTGAAATATATCCCGTACGTCAATCATATTCTTTCATAATAGAAGACTCGAGGTGGATCCCGAAAGAAAAATTCTAAAATAATTATACTAAACTCATATCAATGGCATATCAATGCTCACCACCTACCGGGGTACTTAAAAAATAAATTCATCGACTTCTATATTATTTTACAAAAATATGATTGGAAGGGACAGCTCTTCAACGTTTCTCTGCAAAAAAAATCTGGATTACTGTTAATATTCAAATGAACATAAAAATAATCTTTTCTATTCATAATTTCTTATATTATGTCTAAACCTATCTTTAACGTGTCATAATTTGCACTCTAACTTTTTTAAAGCTCGCATGATGCGAAATTCCTCTTCTTTCATCCCGATCATTTTCAACCCTCAGTGACACATAGTTGTGGTTTCATGCTACATTGTTGCATCTTTTTTATAAGGTGACTTGTCGTATTGTCAAAAACGCATTTAAAAATGGTTGTCGAATGAAATTTATCGTACCAATGGAAAATATAAACTATCGGACGCAATTTGTCGTTAAGGACGAGGGGGTGTATATATCGGCAACCTTTCGGTATAAGCTCTGTTATTTCAAATTTAATATTATGTAAGCTGTTAGAATATGGTTGATTCCATCCGAACCGGCGTTTTGTTTAAAATTTCAATAATCCCTATATACTTCTTATAGTCTGTAAAGTAACGATCGTCGGTTATCGAATATTTTCACACGCGAGGTCCTAAGTGTTTTTTGTTTTTCTTTCTTAAAATATTTGAAATGTTCAAAAATGGTGTCACTTAATCTTCTAAAATAGTTATCGCTGATACGCGATTCGGGTTAATTTCATAGCTACCACTCAAGGGTACAAAACCCAATCATATACATATACAATTGAAATGTAAATATAACCTATATTTAAGCACGCCCGATCTGTTACAAAGCAATTTTCGAATCAGTCAATTCAGTTTAAGAACGCCGCTGTATATATTTTAAAATGGCTCCATGAAAAAAAAGAGGGGCCACACAATTGAGCGCAATATTTGTAGTAAAATGGTAGATATTGAATGTGACTCAGCCCTCGATCAAGAAAACGTTGCACATTCAGCACACAAAGTGATTGCTAGGGATAACGCCGCTACCAGTTGCAATGAGTGCGAACTGCTTTTGCACGGATCCCTTAAAGAATTAGTTTCATACATAATAAAAAAACCAAAAAGAACCCAAGGTACATGACTCGACAGAAAGAATCATTCGATAATTACGGGTGTATAGGTGACAGGCCTATGTGACACCTTTCTCTCTTTTTTTATCGAAGAGGGGACTCACCCCAAGTCACCGGGTGCAAATGAAACAAACTCCATACGGAACACACAGATTGATTTAGAGACCATATATGTTCCCTCGGATCTGACAAAGTGCAGTCACGTATCGACGTCATTTTGAAAATTTACCGGATTTCAGACGGCGTTGCTAAGAGACGTTGCTATGGATGCTACGATAAAGCCGATCTCCGGGAGATGTTCTTTAAATGTATGAGTTGTAACGAAAATGACATACACATATTTAATCTATATTCAATCTTAAATGTTTTGGTTTCACAGCATACTTTATTGTGCCTAGCTCTATCACGACCAGGTTGAACTGAGGACGTCAAAACAGAGACAACAACATGCGTGTTTCAAAACAGTTGTGGTTAGGGATTTTAAAATCCTTGGGTCACAGAATGCACGAATACCACATATGAAAGGAGCATCTTAATAAGGTTGACTTTTCCCGATTGACATTCAATTTGTATTTGAGAGCTGTGCACCAAAAGTTACTGTTGTATGCGATTCATTTACAGTTTTTCTAAACGCTACGCACTTTAGGCAGTCACAATATATGTCTAGACTTTTAACTTGATTCCCCTTCATTTCAACTTATTTATTTTAGCCAAAATTCAATTCAAATTTCTGACTTTCTCCTTGTAAAGAATTTTATATATGTCATTGGGTGTACATATTTATAAAGGAGATGTTATGAATCAAAATATTTTCGATTTGCGCATTTAAATCACCACGGTTATTAAAGCACTTTTTGTACCGACACAAGCACATCACATTCAA